>BQKZ01004429.1:27539-40141 GCA_036244855.1 Temnopleurus reevesii | reverse complement strand
CTCTCTCTCTCTCTCTCTCTCTCTCTCTCTCTGTCTCTCTGTCTCTCTCTCTATCTATCTATCTCACTCTCTTTCCCCCTCTCTCTTCTTAGATTTCTCCCTTGGACTCACTCCTTCACCATCGCGTCGCCCACCTCAATCGATCGCTTTTCACCGAGCCTCAATCGGCAACAGGTGTGTGTTGAACGATTCACATCAGCGCCTTAAATCTGATCTTTGTAATGGTGCTAGTAGATGCAATTTCGCTCCTAGTTCTCTTTCTTATATTTTCTTTTTCTCCAAAAGCATCACAAAACCACTACAACATATCCCATGGTCAAAAAGGCCCATTTGGCTGGAAGAGGGTCGCAACCCCTTTACTTTTCCTCGAGATCAAGCATTATTTTGGCTTGTCAAGTTTTCTCCCAGGAATCAACCCCCCTCCCATTCGCAAATCCTGGATCCGCCCATGCAAACGCCCTATATCTGTACTTGCTCCTGATGTAATGGCCCACTTTAATACATTTATTCAGTGCCTGGCATGCCCCGAAGTGCAATTTTAAGGTCTCACACGGTCTCATATACCAGTAAATGATATTTGCTAAACGTCGAATGCTTCTTTTAAATATAGCGTGAACATAATGCAGTGCTAATGAATTAATAAGAGGCCTCTTTCCATTCTCAATTACCATACATCATTCAGTTAACTCCAATTTCCAAGAAAGTGGAGGCACAAACTTCGACTAGATATGTACTGAAGTTGGTGGTGTCGCCCTTTCGGTGTCAGACTTTTAGTTTGATCTCTTTTTGATCTCTTGATTCCAGTGTCTTTGAAATCTGAAAGATGCCTGGGGGCGTGATAGGATAATCCAGAAATATGCAGGGTTCTTAACCCAATTGATAAATAGATCAATAATTGTTCATCATTATCACATAGACATTGAAACAAAAGATGTACTTTGACGTCATCATTACCACTCGTGCAATGGGGAAAATCAACGAACCTGCTTGCCAATAACTAATTTTGATCGAATTTCAATCTGATTTTTCTGCCGTTGTTGATTTCTACTATGTTTTAATTGTGTAGAATTTGGGTTGATTGACTGGAGAATCCAGAGTGAACCAGTCGGCCACTAACTTACTAAATTTGGATTTTAAGGCTTTTACCATTCAGTACTGAATAGTTACGCCCCCACCTCTCTATGTCACTTAAGATTAATTTGCCCTGCCTTCTTTTCGTACTAGTCATTCACCTTCTGGAAATGAATTTTTGTTTTAATTGTCATCTCGTCTACGTAAACCCCCATCCAACCGACCATTCCTCTATCTACCGGTGTTACTCGGTTCATCAATTCAATCGGTCATATATTATTGTAAATCACTTCATATCTAACGTAGAAAGATTCCCATGCTCCATTTTATCGTTTCATAAACTTTAGAATATGTTGAGGTTTCCTTTTAATGTCCTTCGGGAAATATATAAACTTGAATCGGACGTAATTTGCACTACACATCCCCCCCCCCCCCCCCCCCCAGCAGGGAAAAATGGACGTAACATTTATTTAACAACGACTTAATATTCACACTGTGTGGCAGCAGAAAATGCAAAGCATTTCATCCAATTTCAGTGTAAACATATTATTATTCTAACCCCGTTCCGCTATTGATATCGGCAACGCCCTTTTAATTTAACACTACCTATTTTTGCGTTGTATTGTATTTTATATTTGTTTAATCACGATAAAAAGCCTGCTATCAGAGCTAGTAGTTGCTTTACAGCAAGGCTGTGAACAATGTAATTGTGTATTACAGTGCATTTTAGATGTAAATTTTGCATGCACGTCATGTTTTATGCCGTGTAAAAGGCGGAAAATTTGTTCACCAAAAACCTGTTTGGACCTCACTCACATTCGTGAGACTCTGTGTGCGTTTCGTTTTTCTCTCATTATATAGCTATGTTTCCTTTTCGAGCGTCTTGTTTCCGTAATTGGGTCATGCTCTTCTTCCAAATGCTAGCCCCAGTTACACTCTTCCGTCCAAGAGTACCAAGATAATGACTAGACATGAAAAAAAAAACACATCAACAACAACCAAAAAACAAATATAACCCTCTTTATACAGTGCAGTGCATTGTTAAATATAGATTTTGCACACATGTCATGTCCTATGCCTTGTAAAAGATGCTTGCTTTCCAACAAGACATGTGTAACGCAGCCTAAGAGTGCCAGGCTGACACTTGCACGACTTTGGTCACAAGTTATTCATGGGAAGTCGTGCCAGTTTAGGGCACGAACTTGGAGGATGCCGCACTATTCACGACTAGTTCACAAATAGTTCACGACGAGTTCACGAATAGTTCACGAATGCGTGCCCATCTGTGTCTACATTGTCACAAATTGGCCACAACGAGTTCACTTGTAACTTTCGCTTAGTTTGTGCATAGTTTACGAACTTCCCGCACTGATACAACGAGTTTGCGCAATTCGGACGGTGTCGTGATCCTGTTGTGTTTTCGGGATAACATCGACAACTGATGAACGACTAAATCTAGGCTGACACTTGTACGACTTTTCGCCACGATTTTGTCGTGGCAAGTCTTGTCAATTCAGGGCACGAAATGGCAGGTTCTTGCACTGTTCACGACGAGTTCACGAATGCGTGCCCCATCTGTGTAAAATTTGACACGAACTGGTACGACGAGTTCAAGCACACGAGTTCTCCGGGATAACATCAAAACTAGATGACTAGCTGGCTATTTATGGCAAACACGATATAATATTTCCAAAAATTAAGTGGGCCACAGAAACTAGAACTATACGCCGTGTATTCAACAGTGCGGACACAACAATTGCAAGCCGGTTCCGATTTGAATAGCATTACAAAGTACCATTGAATTTGCGTTCGACTTAAATTTTTTAAAATAGTTAATATCGTGTTGGCATTTCGTGACAGTCCCAAGGAGTTCACGAGCAGTTTGTGCATAGTTTACGACTCAGTCACGAAATTTTGTAGTGACCAAAAATATTCTCGTCCCGACATTCAAGTCGTTCCAATGCGTGCCACAGAATCGTGCATGTGTCAGCCTGGCTTAAGGCCTATCTTATGCATCAATCGTGCGCCTTCAGAGGTACCACTCACCAGGCGTAAAGTTGTCCCAAGGTGAAATCTACAGCAGCAATAGGAAATGTAAAGCATATACAGTCAAACATGTTATAGAACCTGTCTATAGAGGCCACCTGTCTACAGTGGCCACTTAAGTCGATTCCCTCCAGGTGAAAATGCATGTTATAGAACCTGTCTATAGAGGCCACCTGTCTACAGTGGCCACTTTTTCTGCTTCCCTTTGGGTGGCCTCTGTAGACAGGTTTGATTGTACATACTCGTTTTATCTAAATTTTAAAACGTGAATTTGTCCATGGAAAGATCCTCTTTCAACAACAAGCCGCTCGGGAGTGGAACGTAAGCAGATATTCGTCATCACTTCAGCCACCCGGAGACACTCGGGTGGGATTCGGTGCGTGTTTCGTTCCTCTCTCATTAGTTATGTAGCCTTTTCACGGGTCTTATTTCCGCGCTTGGATCTTTTGCTTAAGGTGTGGTCACACCGGCCGATCGGAGCTTTAGCGGTCCTTTAGCGGAAGGAATTGGGGATTTAATTTCGGCAACGCTCGTCACCGCTCACAAAGTGGGTAGAACAATTGATCTCTTTTGTAAAACGCTTACCTCCGCCCATCTAACACCGCTTTTTTTTATAGCCTCATCATATCGGATGGGCGGTGCTAAATAGCTGTCCTGGGCGGTGACAAGAATTCATCACCGCTCGTAACCGTTCACCGCCGTTTAACATAAGTTCACCTCCGCTAAGTCAACGCAGGTTTCCGCTCGACCACCGCTTATGGTCCCTCCTACCGCTCTGAAAGTTTTGAGCTGCACAAAATATTGCGAGCGGAAAGAAGCGAGGTGACTTACCGTTCTGGCAAAGTTCATGGCCGCTCCAACACTGCCCTGGTACCGCTAGACGGTGGTTGATGGACGCTTGGATCCGCTAGGCCAACGCAGAAATCTGCATTGCTTCCCACTGAGACCCCAAACAACAAAGCAATCGCATATAGCGCAACGGAATTTTAATCACTTTTAAATTCTCTTGTGTGAATGCACTGTCGTGGCAGCTGGAATATTTCCCAGGTGCTACGCAGTGTACTTCACGCAATGGAATTTAAAGAATAAAATTCCATTCAATCCTCGGATCATTAACCAATGTACAGAATCATCTTTTCAAAGACGGCCCAAAGTGGGGCATGGCTTTTGGGTTAAACTTCCGGCGAACCAAAGCACGCAAGTGCATGATGTCGCTCTGCGTTGACCGAGCGGATCCAAGCGGCCACAAACTTGCGTCTAGCGGTGCCTGGGCGGTGTTTTAGCGGTGGTGAACTTTGCCAGAGCGGAAATTGCCCTCTACGTATCCAGGTATCGCTCGTAATCTTTTGTGCGGCTCAAAACCTTTTGCCTTTTGGAGCGAAACTAGGGACCATGACAGATTGGAGAGCTGATCCAGCGGTGCACTAGTGGATGCCAACGTATGTTTAGCGATGGTGAACGGTTACGAGCGGTAATGAATTTTTGTCTCCGCTAAAGGACCGCCAAGGCTCCGCTCGGCCGGTGTGACCATACCTTTAAGGACCGCCAAGGCTCCGCTCGGCCGGTGTCACCATACCTTTACTGTAAACCCTCGCCCCAGTCTCATTTTGGTGTCTGACAGTGCGTCGCCCATGACTAAACAGCAACAAACAAATAACAGCAAAACAAAAACAAAGAAACAAAGTAATATAAGAAATCTTAAGTTTTCATTATACTCGTTTTTCATCGAAATTTGGGAAAGGTCCAGGAACGTAAGCTAATACCCGTCATCTCTTCGGCCACCCGGAGACGTTCGGGTGGGATTCGGTGTGTGTTTCATTCCTCTCTCATTAGTTATGTAGACTTTTCACGTGTCTTATTTCGGCGCTTAGATCTTGCTTTTTGTAGATCGTCGCCCAAGTCTCATTTTGATGTCTGATAATGCAAACATCCGTGACTAAACACACACCAGAAAACAGGGTCTTAATCTAACACCGACCAGATACTCATAATGTGATATACAAGAAAAGTGTTATAATAGTATTAAGCAATAATTGTTTTCACACAGGGAAATACTGAATTTTGCATATATCTTTCTTAAAACCATTTCAATTCATTTCTGGTATTCTAGCTATTTTCTGGTGTTACCGAATATGAACATTGAGTTTGTGTTAAATTAAGACCCGTGTTTTTGCTGTACAGGTACCCCCCCCCCCCCATAAAAAAAACATTGAATGTTGGATTACCACAACCTTAGAACAAAGAATATTGTAACAAGTAAATGTTACACAAAGTAATCAAACAAATACAAACAATAGAAAATATAGTGGGAACTGGGTTGAGTTGATCTCAACGGTATTATGTAACACCATTGTTTTTGCAGTGCAACCTGATGTAAAGGCCAACTCACACCTTTGCGTTTTAGCCTGTGTCGGCCCAAGGTCTTTTTTTTTTTTATTAAAACGTTTCCTGAAAGCAAAAACACGTGGTTCAGCCGTTGGAACGACGTTCGGCTTATGCAAGCCACATGTCACTCCTTCAGCGTCACTCCATCGTCTGTTCCGCGTATTTATGCGCTCAGGGAATATTTTTTATTTGTTTTTTAAAGGTGGGCCGACGCCAGTTAAAGCGCAGAGATGGGAGTGGGTCGTTAATGTAAAACGCTGGAGTTTGCTCTGCAGAATTCCAAAACACAAGCATTTACATTTGCGATTTACGACATCTAATTTACGCAAGTGTGACGAGCGTTTTAAATGTTCTGTCTGGCTTTAGCTTGAGAATGCATAGTGTTAAGCAAAGCTGTCTCATGGGTTTATCTGTATAAGGGATAGTTCATTGTCCTCTTCCATTACTGTTCCGGGATTTTGAAGGGGTAGCTGCAGAAATGTTAGATAGAATGAGGGGGGGGCAAATGGTTTTCTTTTTAACAATGGGAAATATATTTCATAATATCACTGGATCCACTCCCATTCTGTCCCCAATATGCACACCGACTCCGTGTTGTAAATACTCTTTTGTTTCTGCTTTGTCCCGATCCACCCCTCCCCCAAACGAAATAATGTGAAATAAACAAATAAAAACAACTAAATTATAATTGAAACTCGATTAAATTTATCGAAATGACATTGATATATATGTATAACACAATGCACAAGTCGACTAGACCTTGACGTTTCTAGCATACGTCGGCCCAGCGTTTTTTTAAATAAAAAGCGCTTCCTGCCAGGGAGGTGTTTCACCAAGATAAGAAAGACTTTACGCACGACTTTACGTTCGACTGGTATTCCTTCTTGCGCTGAATGCGCGTAATATTATGAATCATTACGCGCAAGAATGGATACCAGTCGAACGTAAAGTCGTGCGTTAAGGCTTTCTTATCTTGGTGAAACACCTCCCTTAGCGCACGAACACGAGGATCAAACGGTGGAGCAACGTTCGGCTTGCGCAAACCAAACGTCATTCCACGGTCATACCACCGTATATAATTCTCATATGTGTGAACTTAGAGAGCGTTTTAAATTGTCAAAAACGCTGGGCCGACGCAGGCGAAAACGCAAAAGTGCAAGTCTGCCTTTAATCTAAAACACTGAAGTTTCCTCTACAAGATTCCCAAACACACGCATTGCATTTGCGATCTACAACATCTAATTTACGCAAGTGTGATGAGAGTTTTAAATGTTCTGCCTGGCTTTAACTTGAGAATGCAAAGTGTTAGACAAAGTTGTCTCATGGGTTTGTCCTCTTCCATTACTATTCCGGGCCGGATTTGAAGGGGGAGCTGCAGAAATGTTTGATAGAATGAGGGGAGGTTGCCAAATAGAGCTGCACATTGTGCTTTTGTCNCCCCCCCATTTTCGTGTGGAGGCCTCGGGGTGTAGTGGACCTGACTGTCGCCTTAAAACCAGAGGGTCGTGATTCGAGTCCCACCCATGGCGTTAATTTCCTTCATCAAGAAGTGTATGCACTCAACCCAGGTGATGGAAATGGATACTGGCAGGAATAAATTCTTTGAATGCCGAGACGTTCCAAATAAGATGGCCGTGCCATAGCCGGGTAATAATGCAACATAGCGCATAGAAAGACTTCGTATTACGCGCTTTATGAATGTCGTTATTATGTTGTATTTATTATCATTATTTCCACTTTTCTCGCCCCCATAAAAATGAATTGTACATACATGTAACGAAAAAAAAAACGAATATTCATCACGTATGGTAAATGTAGGGATCGTCGAAACAATGGTGATTTTGTTTCGTTTCAGTTAAAAACGTTTGGTTGTCTTTTCAAAATAAAATCGGGTACATACCAAAAGAAGGAACTTGACACTAAATATATTGTCTCTATTGGCTAAATTGTGACTGACTTTTTGACGAGGATTATTCAATTCTTCAATACCCCCCTAAAAAAAATAGAAATAAATCCGGAAAAAATACAACATGTAACGTCACGATTAATTTCATGCACGGTACCTACGGTAATTGTGATTAATATTCAATAAGCAACAAATGAATTTGTGACTTTGTGATTTAGATTGATAATTTATAGATTGAGTATTCTTAAAAACCTCATTTTGAACCCTTGCACCAAAAGTTTCACCCTAATTAGGGATAAATCGCTTGTGAAATCAAGTAATAATCTACTCTGACTTTTCAGCACAAGTGAATAAGAAACTCAGACTCTCATTTTTCAATATGGTATTCATATCATGATTGGGTATCAGATGGCTCACATTACTAAGATTACGCAGGCTCGTATCATCGTAGATACTGGAAAAGATGGATTTAGTTTCAAACGTGTCGCAGTAAAAACATCATCAATTGATTGATTAAACAATATCATTTACAACAAAAATTCACACTTGATATTATAAAGAAAACTACAGCTTTGTGTTTCTTCTTGATATCAGCCAGTTTAATAAAAAATTATAATCTTTTCCGAAATATTATCTATTTTGTTTTCAAATTATATAGAGAAATCCAATATTTTGCAAAAGAAATGATAACGCTAGTCAATTCTATAATCAAAACAATGAGGAAATAAAACTTTCTGGATGTCTGTATTGCAGGTTGTTTTGTGATCTCGATTTCAGTACAGCACATTAATTTGTTTGTATGATTTGTTTAAGTTTAGTTTTGTCTTTTTAAAGGGATTATTGTTGTGTGTGTGTGTGTATGTGCATGAATATGTTTGTGTTTGCTTGTGTGTGTGTGTGTGTATGTGTGTGTATGCATTTGTCATAATTATTGTAATCGTTATCAGTGTTGTTGTTGCTATTGTTATTATTCTTATAATATTATATTATTCATCATCATAAACAAGGCCTATCATTATTGTGCTATTTGATTATTACGGGTTACTTTTGTACAATTGTGAAATCCTTACAAACTCTTTATGGACACAAAACTGACATAGCAACAAGCATACTGACATAGAGTATACAATAGTACATTGTATTTTAAGCTTATGTCACACCTTCGTGTTTATATAGCCAACGTCTGCCCAACGTTCATAAGATTTGAAACACGTTCCGTGAAAGAAGATATATACAGAGGAAAGACGCTATTTCGTTCGTACGTCTAGCGCAATCCAAGCGTCATCAATGTCGACCAATCGTCTTCCCTGTACATATTTCTGCGTTCACGGGGCGTCATCAGGTCATTCTATAGTTTCCTGAACGCTGGGCAGACATTTACTATAAACGCAAAGTGTTACGGAGCCATTTTCCTTAGCATGTTCCAATATAACTGTTGCTATGGCAGGCTCATTCATGCAACGGCTCCGCGTGTTTGTATCCGGTGTGCGAATCCACTTACGATTATATTTGTATATATCATATATATATTTTTCAAAATGGACTTATCGAACAAAGACGATTGCCTACTTTATTTTGGCAAATAGTTTCATGGAAACGGTTCGTGGAAATTAAGTCAAAAGGAGAGCCCTTTCCCCAACTCCCGGCCACCACTCCAAAAAGAAGGTACTTCCCATTTTACAATCGATAAATGTGGATCGGATACATACCGGTTGCCATGGAAACTGAATATCGATGACGTAGCCATAGACACAATAAAACTTGTGTATGTCATCGGCGTCGCCCGTGGGTAATTGAAACACTGATTCAAATTTTCTATTTATGGGCGCTCACCATGCAAACACTACTCATCGCGTTTCTATTGCGGTCAATACGGCGTAATGCATCACCCAGAAGGGGGTAAATCGCGTGCCAATACGCTCCTTTGGAAGGCCAGAGAGGGGAACGAACTGGAGAGGGTCGGGAGGGGGTGATTGATCGTGTAACATTTATAACGGGACAGGGGGGTTGAGACGCGAGAAAGAGAAGGGGAATGGGCCAGAGTGTTTAAAAAAACGATTTGAAGTACTTTTTTCGTTACAAAATGATAATCAAAATAAATAAAGGGGGAAAATCCGATTGAAAGAAGCTGTTAAAGAAAGACGTTTTGGGGCAGATAACAATTATGATAATAAATATACGTGTAATGCATGCATCAGAGGGGGTAAATCGCGTGCCAATACGCTTATTTGGACGGCCAGAGACTGAGGGTAACGAACTGGAGAGGGGGTCGGGAGGGGGTGATTGATGGTATAAAGAATTATAACGAGATAGGGGGACTTTGAGACGGGAAAAGAGAAGGGGTATGGGCCTGAGCATTAGGTTTGAAGAAGAAAAAGTGTGTTGAAGATACTTTTTAGTAGAAAGCGTGTTGTGATTCGATTCATTTGCGTTACAAAATAAAAATCAATTAAGAAATATGTTTGTCCGACCGAAAGAAGCTATTTAAAAAAACGCATTCTCAGGCAACGACATTTGGGGGCATTATGTTTATTCAGCATCCGTTATTGCACTTTAAAAATCTATTGCGGAATAATGAACCTTCCGGATTAAAGACTTTTTACCCAAATTTCGTAAGCGATGTGAAATGTTTTGTACTCAAAATCTTACCGTGATGCCACTCATTTGCGTCACAAATAATAAGAATAAGAATAAAGAAAGAAAACTTTTTTTCAAAGTAATCTTTTCCTCTAAAGAAAAACATTATCGGGACCCCGAACAATATTATTTTTTTCCTTTTCGATAATTACTTTTCTGATTATTTTGTACACCTTAAAAAATGTCTATTCCGGAATAATGAACATTCGCATTGATGACTGTTTACCCGAATTGCATTCGAGAAATACGTAGAAATAGAGACAAACACAGATGACAAACACTGCAGTTAAAACGGGAAACACACCCCGTCGTGATTTGGGTGTACATGGGGCGGTCGATGATTAATTCCCGAGTGATAAACCTTATTGATTGCGGGCTAATTATTGATTGTTTCTTTGAAGTTGGATTAAGGAGATCGAATACACTGATTACATCTAAAAGCATGACGAATCGACATATACTCTTACATTTCCGATTTAATCTCAAACGTCTAAATTGATTGTCCTAAAATTTATTACGACTCTGGAATAGTCTCCCTGCATCTCTCCGCAGTACCAAATCACTCAACCTTTTCAAGAAACACCTCAAAACCCATCTTTATAATTCCTAATGTAGCTGAATGTATGTATTTTTAAGCAGCGCTTTGTGTCCTCTGGAAAAGCGCTATATAAATTCGATTATTGTTATTATTATCATTATTATTATCATTATTATTATCATTATTATTATCATTATTATTATTATTATTATTATTATTATTATTATTATTATTATTATCATTATGGTGCGTCCATATTGATCGCTGAGTGTCCGAGAAAGTGTATGGTAGTTTATCGTCACTAATGCGAAAATATTTTGTAAACAACGTCAAAGTAAACAAACACATTTGCGTCGGTGTATAGATAGATCGAAAACAAAAGTGGGAAAGTGCATGGCAAAGGGTACTTACATGCGTGGGATGAGGTTAGGAGAGTGCAAGTGAGTTTGTGGTTTATTTGTGGATGTGTGGGTTTTTACGTTGTTTGTGGCAATGTCAAAAAGTTAGTATTCAAAGATCGTCGTTACTTACAAATAATGATGAACGGGTGAATGACTTTTAAACCACAGTGCACTAGCAGATCGAGGGGAGGGAAATTTGTCCAGAACACTAACTTTCCAGTCGACAAACTGGAATAGAATTAGTGGCGTATATTTTCTAAGGTAGATATTGAAATACTATTAACGGTACCCATTTACCATGTTTACATCACCTGGGTTAACTGCAGCACAGTGTGGATACATGTCTTGCTGAACGAAATTAACACTATGGATGGGATTCGAACCGACGATCCTCTAGTTGAGAGGCGAGAGTCAGAGCCACTATACCACACCGCATCCACTTCTTGTAATTGAGTTATATTTTCTGGTTACAAGATGAGCACTTACTTTCTTACTTCATCAACTTTTTTTCGTTTCTTCTCTCCTTCTCTCCGTTTCTCCTCCCACATCCTTTTGGTATTTAAAGATGCTCTAAGCGATAGGATAAAACATACTTATTGTATGAAGTCTTGTTTTCTGGTAACAAGAAGAGCACACATTTTTTTTTTTACATTAGCTTCTTTTGTTTTTTCCTTCTTGTTTTCGTTTCCACTTCCCTCGTCCTTGTATTTAAGGATGCTCTAAGCTTTTGAAGTCAACATCATGTCTCAGTGCAATGCTATTCACCTGTTCAAACGCATAGCTCTCAGGTACGTGGCCAAGAGCTACTTTCTCGAATAGCCCCGCCATTTACTTTAGCTCGGAAATCTTGACCCATATATGAAGAATATTTAGCTAGGAACAGAGTCCCAGCCACTTGTCTTTGAAGCATGCACTTTCTACACTTACCACAAACGAAGTCCTTCACTCTCAGGGGAACGAGCGAGTCGCAGGTTTTCCGATGCATTTATGCGCAAAGTTATTTCCAGATTGCGTCTCGAAAAAATGACCGTTTTTCGATCGAGCTATTTTAAGGAAAATTTAGTGGGGTTGTACATTTTTTTCTTTTCAATTCAGCGGGTAAACAGGCGTGAGGAGATCATGAAAAAGAAATGCGTTTTTGAGGAGAAGTGGGAATAAAATAGCGCAATTGAGCTGCGTGTTCGGATGGATGGGCGTTCGAGTTCATTTTCTTGTTTTCTGTTGTCGTGTTTTATGGAGGAGAGTGAATTGAGCGGAGGTAAGTTGTGCGTCATAGCCGGGGTCGCGGGCGGCTATACGTGGATCGCAGGTATAGCATATACCTCAACAAGCAGTGTCTCACTTTACTCTTCATTTACTCCAAGACGATCGAAAGCGGGGGAATCGGAGAAAAGGGAGGGAAAAGGAAAGATAGAACGGATATACCCCTATTTCTTTTCCATTTTAGATCAGTTTATGGTACGTCTCATCTCATCGTTTTGCGCATCCGTCTTTGCGCCCACGTCTTAGAATATTTGTATCGACTTACGTTTAGAACAGCATCGATCAGACGGTGTACATGCCACTGGGTAGCATCAGCAGATCATCGTAAGATGGTTGTTTCGCGATATTTTGCTCC
>BQKZ01004429.1:10678-26946 GCA_036244855.1 Temnopleurus reevesii | reverse complement strand
TGCACACATGCCGCCTGACGTACATCAGTCATTCAATAAAAATGTGTGACTTGAGATTTAGATAAATATAGTGAGATTAGCCGTCGGCGAGATCAGTGTCTTTGCACTTCTAGCACTTCTAAGGTGTACTTCTGAAGGTGTGGAGGCGTAAAGCTGAATGCAGACGAACAATATCTCCCACTCGAGGGCGACATTTCACACACATGGTTAAACGCGTTGAGAGATAGGGACGGCCTTTTGGTCGAAGGCTGACTCACATCTTTGCGTACGTTCATGATGCTCTCCAAAGGCACAAAAGGAGGAACGACGCTTAGCTGACACGAGTGCAAGCATACGTCAAGTGTTAGACGGACGCCTTCAATGACGATCAAACGTCTTTGCTCCTTATTTTAGCGTTTCTAACTAAACGTATGTCGTGCGATCATGACGCTCCGCGAACGCAAAAAAAAAATGCGGAGAAACGACACTCGGCTGACACAAACGCATGCGTTCATTGAGCGATAGATGGACGCCTTCAACGTCGATCAGGCGTCTTCGCCCCGCATTTCTGTGTTCACGGATTGCCATGAACGCTGGGCAGACGTTGGCTATAAACGAAGAGGTGTGAGTCAGCCACAGTCCTACGTTTGCGTTGTGGGTAAACATGCTGACTGTGCGCAGATATGGACAAGAAAGACGCTGCTGACGTACGTTCGATTGATTGGCACCGATCAACGTTCCCACATGCTTTGTTCAGACAAGCGTATTTCTTCTGTATTTCTGCGCTCAGGCAGTGTATTTTAAAACAAAAATTGAAAAAAAGACGCTGAATAGGGGTTGGTCAAAACACAAATGACACCGAACCTATAAAACATGTATGTCTGTCGTAAAGATTCATACCTTATTCCAGCTCATACGATGAACAGCCGGGTAAAGACCGGGTATTTTATCTAACCGTATCAGACAATAAATCATGACAACTAAAATGTATCTGAAAACTGTCAGACATTGAACTGCCGGTTGAACACTAATCGCCGGCTAAACATCGGATTAGTATAAAATGGGATATGGGAGTCACGTGTAGCACCAATATTGCGATCTCGAATCCATTTTACTTATTTATTAAGAAAGATTTGTCAAGTAGGGATTAAAATGTCAATTAGCCGAGAAAAAAACCGATATTCTATATTTCATACTGCAGTTTATGGGAACGGACACTCCTTGCCATTAGTAAAACGCTATGCAATACAGTAGGAAAGAGTTAGAAAGTCAATCATCACCAGATCTATGGAGTTGACATTTCGAACGGATTTATATCCTTATTAATTGATAATGATTCGTAACTTATGATCATATTTTTTTCATTGAAAATTACATGTTACTGGTTTACATTTAAAGTGTGTAGAAATAGTTGATTATTTTGGCGCTAATAAACATTCTTGAATCTTTAATTTCTTGTATCTGAGAGTAAATAATTTCACAGCAAGACATCACCCAACTTTTTATAAAGAGACGTAAACCTAAGGTTCCTGGTAGGTGTTTCACCAAGATAAGAAAGACTTTACGCACGACTTTACGTTCGACTGGTAACCCTTCTTGCGCGTTATGATTCATAATAGTGTGCGCATTCAGCGCAAGAATTGATACCAGTCGAACATTAAGTTGTGCGTAACTTTAAGAACGACTTGGTGAAACACCGCCCTGGCTGTATACATTCTGATGTTTTTCCTCTTTTGATTAATACTACAGTATGTTGGATTTCTTTGTCTTCATGTAACACTTACATTTGGCTGCTATCACTCAATGAAAACGGGCCATGTTTAATGTCATTTGTTATTTTACAGAGAGTTCACATTGTAATCTGCTCCAGAATGCCTTCTGAATGAAACTGTAATTTTTTGAAGATGAGGCACTTATTTTTGTCTCATCTAATATTTACATTTTATGATTTTTTCACGTTCTCACAGCCATCACCACCATCATCATCATCACCATCATTATCATCACCACCGTCATCACCACCATCATCATCACCATCATTATCTTCGGCACCACCACCATCATCATCATCATCATCACCATCATCATAATCATCATCAACAACACCTTCGTGATGATCAACTTCATCATTATCATCATCAGTATCTCCAGCTTCATCATCATCATCATCACCGTCATCATCGTTATCATTATCACCGTCTTCACCATAACAACCACCACCACTATCATTAGAAAAAATATGATAATCGTCACCGTCATCGTCACCATCATCTTATTAATGATCATCACCACCATCATCACCACCATCATCATCACTATGACCTCCATCATCTCCACCATCGTCACCAACATCGTCACCACCACCACCACCACCATCATCATCATCGTCATCATCATCACCATCAATAGCATCATCATCATCATCATCATCATCATCATCATTACCGTCATCACCACCATCATCATCATCATTAGTATCATCAGCACCACCACCATCATCATCATCATCATCATCATCACCATCATTATCACTATCATCATCATCATCATCATCATCATCATCATAATCATCATCATCAACAACACCGTCATCATCGTTATCATTATCACCGTCTTCACCACAACAACCACCACCACTATCATTATAAAACATATGATAATCGTCACCGTCATCGTCACCATCATCTTACTAATGATCATTACCACCATCATCATCGCTATGACCTCCATCATCATCACCATAATTATCATCATCACCATCATCATCACCTTCATGACCACCATTATCACCATAATCTCCACCATCATCACCAGCGTCATCACCACCACCACCACCATCATCATCATCGTCATCATCATCACCATCACTATCATCATCATCACCGTCATCATCACCGTCATCACCACCATCATCATCACCATCAGTAACATCAGCACCACCACCATCATCATCCTCCTCATAATCATCATCATCAACAACACCTTCGTGATAATCAACTTCATCATCAGTATCTCCAGCTTCATTCTCATCATCATCATAATCATCATCATTATCATCATCGTCGTCGTCATGGTCATCGTCATCGTCACCACCATCAACTACCACAATCCCAAAGATAATTTTTGACTACAAACATTTATAGAATACACGTTCAAGGTTTGTTTCCATTTCTCCAATCATTTAATCATAAGACATATCTATACCAAAGTTCTGCTTACAAATTAAGCATACAATATGATTGATGGATTAAACAATAACAGTAAAATTTCGCATTAACAATTCAATTGAAATCACTCTCTTACCGGGACAATTATTCACATAAGCACGTTTGTAACTTATACAAATTAAATTATTTGTTTAAATCAGAATCAAACATTGAATGAAATAAAATAAAATATTGGGAAGAAATCTATTTATTTTGCTGGAAGCAATTATACTACACGTAATAAAGTAGACATATAATTACACTTTCTCGGCCGTTCATCACCTTATAAAAATACATAGTACAACTTTGATATTCAGACACAAATATAAGTAATATGTAGTAATAATTTTCTGTACTTTGTTAAATTTTACTGTCACAATTCACTTTATTTACATACGTTACAAGTGTCACCGTACTCTATTGTGCACAAATATCAAAATTGCTTACACTGAAATTTCTCTTGAAAGAAAGATCTTGAAGTAAATAAAGATCCCGAACATCAAAAATATATACATATATAACTTTGTGAAATAAAAAATGATAACGAACTAAAATTGTCGCAATTAATTCAGACAAACAATGAAACTGAAAATGTATTTACACAAATAATAAAGTTCTTGATATAAAAAATACATTTGACAGTTTAAGATATTATTTCGGTAATTTACGAAATCAAACTGTTCTTTTTTTTTAATACAAAGCACGACGTGTATCTATTACTATACGATGTTAAATCAGGATTCACAAAATATTTTCTTGAATCCCTACCCTGCATTTTTTGCTATAATGCACAATTCGTTATCGCTTGGTCATGTGGTAAATTATGGTCTTGGTTATTCAAAATTAAAACTCCGAGTTTTTATGGAAGGAGCAGTAGAATAAGAAGTATTAGTAGAAGTCTCAGGAAAAGTTGTGGTAGATGTACAAGTAGTAGAAGTATTAAGGATAGTAGCAGCATTAGTACTAGTAATATTAAGCGTCGCAGTAGTAATTAGAGTAGTATTAGTGCTAGGAGTAGTAGGTAAAAGTTGTTGAATTAGTAGCAGCAGTAGTAGTAGAAGTAGCAATGTTAATAGTAGCAGTAGTAGTAGTAGTAGTAGTTGTTGTTGTTGTTGTTGTAGTAGTGTTAATAGTAGCAGTCATAGTGATAGTAGCTGTAAAATTATTAGCGGCAGCAGCAACAGCAGAAAAAATAGGAATAAAATTAGCAACATCAGCAAAAATATTATTGGCGGCGATGATAGCGGCAAAATTGGTAAGATTTCAAATATTACAACATACGAGTTGGGGTGTATGGGTAATTGGATGTTGGTAGGAATCACGCAATAATAGTTGCAATAGTAGAAGTAGTAGTAAACGTTACTGTCGTACTATAGAATGATGACATCATGATAACCATTATATAATCACATTCTGAATACGTCACAATAGCGTGCCAAATATTCGCCAGTGAATTGACACTGAGGTCACCCTTATCTTCCAAACTATAGACGCGAATTATGATTTGTTTTTTATTGTTTTGTTGTTTGTGTTTTGCTTTCTTCTTGGTGATTTTCTAGAAAAAAAAATTTACACGAAAGTGCCCAACATCACGCCCCATTTTCATATTACGGGCTTTCGCATTCGCAACGGGGACTTTATCGAGGCCGTTAGAATGATAGAAGAACGGGCACGGCTGCATGGTTTATTCTTTTCAGTTAACGACCTCAATAACGTCCCCGTTGTTAATGCGAAAGCCCGGTACTGGAGGCGGATGACGAAGGGCACAACTTGCCCTTTAGACACCCCTTGTCGTCTGCTCGCACCCTCGACTGATATCTTCCCGCCAAGAAAATGAAATAATTTATCACGGCGCGTCACGGCGCTGACGTGCATTTGGAGAAAAGCAAATGTCATCCCGTCTTGTGATCCCTCGTAAATGTGACAGAGTATGCTTATCACTGTGACAGAGAGAGAGAGAGATGGAGAAAGCAGGCGAGAGAGAGAGAGAGAGAGAGAGAGAGAGAGAGAGAGAGATATGGGGAGAGGGGGGGGGGGAGAAAAATGGGGTAATTGAGGAATGACTATATATCAGGGTGAAATATCACACACGTATAGCTAAGATTGCACTTGAATGGGGATGAAATTTACTTCAATTTGCTCTCTCTGTGGCAGAGATAGAATGAGAGGGAGAGAGAGAGAGATAGAGAGAAAAAAAGAAGAAGAAGAAGGAGAGAAAAAAAGTAATTGATGAATCGATATCAGGATGAGATATCAGACACATAGCCAGGGTTGCACTCGAATGGTGAATGGGGTGAACTTTATTTAGAGAGAGAGAGAGAGAGAGAGAGAGAGGGGGGGGGGGAAGGGTGCGTTGGGGGAGGGAGAGAAATAAAAAGAAAGGGGGTAATTGATGACTGGATATATAACAGGGTGAAATATCAAACCCGTAGCTACGATTGCACTTGAACGGGAAAAAAAATTTGCTTCCAACAATTCCTGACAAGGGGAAAAAAGCTTGTACATTTCGTTCCGCCGCCGAGTTGATAAGCAAGCTAATGTTCCCAAAATCCTTTCACGCCTATATTGTTTTTGCTTTTCTAGAATGTTACGGGAACGCCCCCGCCCCCTCTACTGAGACAGAGATAGTATTAGAGAAAGAAAGTGAGATTACATTCGTCACGGGAATCTTAATTGCTCGTTACGGGCATCTAATTTTGTACACAAGAGACAGCGGATTTCGGAAGACAGGGATACATTGAAAATTAAGGGAGAGGGTAGATAAATTTAGAAGAGAACAAGGGACAGTGGGTGAGAGAGAGGTGTAGAGAATGAGAAGGCGAATCAGAAATTCCGAAAGTTCTAGGATGACTTGTGTATTATATTTAAAACAAAAATTATACGCAGGGACCAATACGATGGAGATTAGTTTACTAAAGGGCGTGCAGAGAGGGGCAAGAGAAAAATATAGAGAGGGAGTGAAAGAGAGAGGGAGAGAGGGGCAGAGAGAGAAAGAGGGGAAGAAAGAGAGATAGTGGAGAGAGAACGAGAGATGGAGTGAAAGAGGGAGAGAGCAGTAAGCGGGAAGAGGGAGAGAGGCGGAATAGACGAATACAGACATTTTGGCAAGCACCGGGGTGACGATGTAGATTAGTATGCCGAATATCGAGCTACTTCATTACGTGAGACATTGCCCCCGTGTTGAGAAGGAAGGAAGGAAAGATGGAAAGAAGATCGATCGTTGCTCGAAGGCATGCCCTTAACGCAACCTAAACCATGAGATAAGATGATGGAAGTTATACATTAAGAGAGGGGGAATATGGATAAAAAGATGGAGAGGGAAGAACATGGATGATGGGTTGAAGGAGGCGGAGGGAGAAGAAGATGATGATGATGATGAATAACAAGAGGAGGAGAAGAGGAAGATGTGCGAAGAAGAAGAGACTGAAGAAATAGGGGGAGAAGAAGAAGATGAAGATGATGATGATGATGAATAACAGGAGGTGATGATTAAAAAGTACAACGGAAAAAAGACAGGTGATGGAGGAGAAGATGATGAAGAAGAAAACAATGGTGATGATGATGATGATGATGATGATGATGATGATGATGATGAAGAATATGATTATGATGGATATTACGTGAGACACTACCCCCGTGTTGAGAAGGAAGGAAAGAAGGAAAGGAGATCGATCGTTGCTAGAAGGCATGCCCGTAACACAACCTAAACCCTGAGCTAAGATGGTGGAAGTAATACATTAAGAGAGGGGGAAAGATTGATAAAGAGAAGGAGAGCGGAGAAAATGGATGAAGGAGGAGGAGGGGGTAAGAAGAGGAAGGGGCTGAAGAAAGAGAAGAAGAAGATGATGATGAAGAAAACATAGAAGAATATGAAGGGGAAGAAGAAGAAGAAGAAGAAGAAGAAGAAGAAGAAGAAGAAGAAGAAGAAGAAGGAGGAGGAGGAGGAGTAGAAAAGCAAGAAGAAGAAGAAGAAGAAGAAGAAGAACAGAATTAGGAGGGGAAATGAAAATTAACAAGAGGGGAAGAGGAAAAAGTAAAAAGGGACAGAAGAAGTACAGAGAAGATAAGACAAATTGTGAACGAGAAGAATCAGATGATGACGATGACCATGAAGACGAAGACCATTATGAAAAAGAAGAAGATGATGATGATGATGAAAAAGATGATAAAAGATGATGAAAAAAAGAAGAAGATGATGATGATGAAAAAGATGATGATGGTGATGTTGAATGAGGCTGAGTAGAAGGAGGAATTCACAAGATAATATTCAATTTTGTATCAAAGAAGAACATTATTGAAAATTGGACAAGAGGAAACAACCCACACACAGATTCATGTAATGATACGCAATAAGGAGGGGAAACCCCCCAGAGTTGATAAGATCAACGAAGATGGAAACGAGAATCTTGCGGAGGAACAGAGAGGTGTAGAATAGTGATAATTGGTAAGACGATGTCTGAGATTACGATATGAAATGGTGCGTGAAGGTTGGGAATTCATTGATACTCGGTTGGTTCATATCTAACTAAGATGTATGAGTATGACAATTTCGACAAATACAGCTCTCATCTTAAGAAAAAAGAATATAACAAATATTTCGCACAAATTGTAATAAATGCATGAATAATCTATGATAACAACGTATTAAATGCATCGTTATAACGTTATTACTAAATTCTGAACCGTAGTTTCTCGCGGCTTTGTTTAGTTTCAATCACATTTTAAGCTATTGTTTTTACTTTCACCAAAAACAATGGTTGTAAATGTTAAGTATGATCAACGTTACCTGGAAGCTAATGCAGAGTTATACTTTTACTCGCAAAGAATGCATTTCCATTCGCAACCAAAAAGTTGGATTCCGAGGAGAAAAAAAATTGTACGATTGGTGATTTTGTATTGTGATCAAAGACAACATTAAAACTACTTTCGATTAATCTTCTGCACCACGATTTAATATCAATTTTTGTCATGAATTGATACTTTGAGCATCCTAAAACATAATTACGTATGCAGTAAAATAGTTACGAAAATAGTTAATTCACCCTCAACTAGTAGCAGAGATGTCAACCATTCCAGAGCATCTATGAGGTGTATTTCCATTTGAATTCAGGGCTTTCATCACATGTGAATGGCAGAGAAAATGGTTATTGTTGTCATTTTTGCTCTCGCTTTTGTTCAGCTGTTTCGTTATTCATATTCTAATTTTGGTTTCGTGCATATTCCGGAACTTTTGGTATCTCTGCAGCTGTGATAGAAAAAAACCGGGTAAAACTGTTAAGGGTATAAGAGCAAAAACCATGACGACAAAGAGGAAATAATGGCGGTGCCATCAGTCAAAGGACTTAGACCACTTGTGTCATGCGACGAAGTTTTATATTTCAGATTTAAAGCACATATGCTTTCAAACTCTCCACATCACCTCCGAGGATTTCGTGCCTCTATTTAAGGTAGAGCCACGTTATGCTCTCACCCTTTTCCCGTCTTTCCTTTTGTCTTTCTCTCCATATACTTTTCCCGGGGCAGATCAAGGGTTTGCCACTTGAAGGGAGACAAAATGAATCTTTTCTTATGCGAGTTGAGGACTCTGTATTTTGATAGCACCCACCTCTACATATTCTCTTACACTGAACACACAGGGACTGCATAGCACTCAACCACATAGTCCTTACATAACCCTCTGATCATCGGACCTCTGTGGTAGAGTGCTACCAGTCCCTGTGTGTTCAGTCCAAGAGGATATGCAGGGGGTGGGTGCTATCAGAACAAAGAGTCCTCAACTGGAATAATCTGTTCGATGGATCGATAGCAAGCTAGATACTACCCCTCATTAAAAAAAAATATTTACAAAATCTCCACTTCTTTAAATGGGATATGGGAAGGAAATTGGTAGCAGTGTCCATAGATAGAAAGCTTCACACGCCAATCAAAATTGATGATGCATGCAGATATTCTTAAAACATGTGATCATGACCCAATCAAAACGTGCCTTTCAATTCGTATATTTTCTAAGTATTTTGCTGCACATTTGATAGGAAATGCATTCCTAGACCAGAGCAGCCGAATTGTATTTCGCATGGCAATCTACGTCATAGCATAAAATGCAAACAATACGAACATTCTGAAAAACTATCACTTAGCCACAGCACCAATGTTTTCAGCTCGCATCTTTCCCTATGACCCATTTTCTCCGTCGAGTGTGCTACTTTTTCTTGACTCTCTTCTCTCTTCGTTGCTCTTTGTTTCTCGAGACAGGGTGTGTGAAAATGGAAATAGCACCCTCCCTGCCGTGGGCGACACGTCGAGGCAAGATGGTTTAAGCATGTGCAGATACTTTGACGAGGGAAGGAGAGATGCAAATGACAACCCCTCTGGTATCGGGCAACATCCAGGGATGTTGGGGAGAAGAAGAGAGTCCAATGGGGGTTTACTGACAGGGTGAACATTGTAGACGTAAGGGTGTGTTGCTAGAAATATGCAATAAATTGTAAATCAATTGCGAATCAGTCAAAACTTGAAACGCGCATTTTCATTCGAACATGACTTGCGTTTCAAACAAGACGCGCGTGATACTATGATTTTGATTGTTACGCTTTGATTAGTTGTAATTTGCAAGTGTTTCTTGCAACATCCCTTTGTGTTTTATGTGTATTTCATGTGTATTTTCTAAAGACGTTTATATACACTGCGAATATTGGTGTTGAATTTAAACTTTTCAGCACAATCTCGAGCACAAAAACACTTTAACAAATTAATTGCTTAGAGAATTTGTTTTGGTTTGGAAAGTAAGCATTAGAACATTGATATCGACTGCAGATAGAGCATCATGTTGCCAGTGTTCTAAAATTTAGAGCAACGACACCCCTAGTGATATGAGTTTAAAACAGATGGAAAAAACTACCAAAATCAATGACTACCCCTAACGGTTTTACTATTGGCATTCACCGGACGCTGGGCCTTCTTAAGACAGCGGAAAACGCATATTACGATGATTGCTTCTACACATAAACCACATCAACGACCCCCCCCCCCCCCCCCACGATAATCATATGCTTAATGTTGCGCCATATAAAGTTGGAAAAGTGATCTCATGTCGATCATTTTTCCATTCCTTGCTGATAAAACCGGCTGTGGGAGTAATAATTCGAGTTGATGAGGAGACAGGCTTGTCTATGAGCGGTTCAAGGCGATGCTAATAAATATGATAATCAACTTTTGATATGAATTCTAATATCGAAAAAAAGGTCGCATGGATATGGGATGGGAATGTGATATGTAATTGATTATAGACCGTACTGGGCTCGATAGGACTGATTTTATTTTATTTGGTTTAATATGTTATCGGGGAATACATATTCTGGCATGCACATATACTCATTGTATACTCGAAAGCAGATACACGTTCATGTAATTATCGGAGAATCTTGGAAAAAGGTTGTCCTTGTTGGTGTCAACAGACATAGTCAAAGTGCACATTAGAACGGAAAATATTTTACTTAACTTTACAAACGTATCATTAATGAGAAAAGTGTAACCAGTTTTGATACAGAACTGTCAAAAGTCAGATTTGAATACGTGTTAATTTTGTCTATACACAATAAATATCGAATGTTAAACTCGAATAAGTCGTTTCGAATATCTGTGTTATTTTTATCTGTACACAATAAAAATCCAGCACTTTGTTTGTTAGATACAACATGTTTGAAACATCAATTCCCATGTACAAAAGGTTACCACTTAACAACCCTTTAGATAGCAATATCACATTTGTATTTTTACAGTAATGCAGATGGTGTTAATTATTTCTGCCAAATATCGTAAATTATGCAAAAGAATGGATCAAGGATGTGGCGGTGCCATGGGGCTGACAATAAAAATTTGTCCTCATCCCTAAAGTTGGCGTAAGCCTATATAAGGAGGTTACTTCTCACTTCTCATCTCTATAAACACCAGTGTGTCGAAGCGTCAATAGTTGGGGGTAGTTCGCCCCCCCCCCCCACCCCCACCCCCATTTTCAAGCAATTAGGGGTTATTGGGTAATTCCAACTATTATCATCACATGGCAACCCATTTCCAAGATAAAATCGCACAGCATCCTTTTTGTAAACCGATGGCATGTTCACGTAATCGTATCGATCATGGTCGCGTGTACCTTATTAGCCTAATAAAAATGCGTTCGGGTTTTTTTTTTCTCCGAAATAAACTCATGAGTCACGCACTGTTTAATGGCATGTTAATCATGTTACTCGAATGGTTTTGAAATCTCGTGTTTCTGTTTCTGTGTTTTGTCTTCATCCTCAATGCAAGAACATCTTTTCAATGAAATTTCCGTATAACCTTTATACAACAAACCTGATTTGAACGCTACACTCTGAAGAAGGATGAGTAGAAGGATCTAATAAGTTGTATTAAAAAAGAGAACATGCATGTCAGTTGGGTAATATTTTGCATCATATCGGGTAAGAATGTATTCAATGCTGTGTAGATTTCATAAACTTTACCCAATGTTATTTGAAATTTTACAAAGTATGGTATAAAAGATTACTTAACTGACATGCGTGTTTCCTTTTTGCACAATATTGAGTAAACATTTACTAATCCTTCCTTAGAATGTAATGACTTTGTTTGTTTGTTTAGCAACAAGTTTAGTGATATAGATATATATATATATATATATATATATATATATATTCTGTCAAAACTTGCATTATGTGATTGTATATATTAAAAAAAGACAATTTAGAGAAATATGTACACCCCTCTTTGAATGCACAAAATAAGTATAACCGAAAAAAAACTGTTCAACACAAAAACGAAAGTATACCTAGAAATTCTTTGATAAGGCGTCCGTTCCATGCTGTCCATAAAAATTGTGGTGGCTTGAAGACACATAAATTTATTGCCTTTTGTAATTGTCCAAAGAAAAACATTAGAAACGACTGTAAGTTCGATTCAAAGGTATATTTAACAGATTTCATAATTCGATTTATTTTCTCTTTTCAGACGCGCATATTTTGTTACTTGTTCAGCGCTCTTGGAAATAACAAATTGACAGAATGTGGACGCACGAAGGTCAGTAGGATTGCGTTTCTTTGCTACGTGCAAAAGTTTTTTGTAAATCTGAAAATTGAATTCGCTTGAATAAAGGGACAGAAAAAGGAAATCTGAAAATCGATGATTTTTTTTACGTAGACGAGGTTTTACTTTCCTCGCTTCGGGCAGAGTTTGCAGAATTAATTAGAGAGAAATGGGGGAAGCTTTTTATCGAAAGTGAAAGTAACCGCAACGGGTAACTGCATTGCAAGTGTGCGGGTGAATAGGCCAGTTTACTATGCAGATGCAAATTTTATGCATGCTCTAGCACAGAGGTTGTTCTTGCCCGATTCTTGCCCGACATAGCAACAAAAATTGTACGCACAGACACTTGACCCAAGGATTGTAGCTCAATAATGTTTTAACAAGTTTAATTAATTTCACTTCATTACGTTTGTTGGCAAGAAATAATTAAAACGATAAAATCTATTTCGGTAAAATTAAATCGAACGCCAATTCAATGCTCCCATGCCATGTTATTCAAATCCGAACCGGCTAGATTGTTGTGTCCACTCAATTCAATACGCGGCATACGCATCTCTTGTCCCGTGATTTTAAGGAAATAGTTTATGTCGTTTCAATTCTTCTTTCCTCCTTCTTCTTCTTTCTTTCTCTTCTTCTTCTTCTTCTTCTTCTTCTTCTTCTTCTTCTTCTTCACCCTCTCCGTCGTAACTACCAAATCCATTTCATTTTTTATCAATGTCTTTAACCTAACCCCTTTTCCTCATCGCATTATCACGGGCAATAATCTTTCATTCCTCGCTCATTTTTCATCGTTCTCGTCGTTGCCTGTCATATCATTCCGCTGCCCCATTAATCACGCCTTCCCGCGGTGATTAAAAAAACTGGTCATTAAAACAAACATGCTTCCCTTCCTAGGACGCAAATCCATAACCCCCTACTTGACAAAAAGAAAATCTTGTTACATCACGTTAATACGATTCCCGTAGCATGTGTGTGGACACCGCCGCTTAATTAATCGACTCGCGTTTAAAAAAAAAGCGAACGCTCTTTAATTACCCGGTGCCCACCCAAAACATGATTGCAAACTGCGTTCAAGTGTACGGGAGCCTCTTGTACGCCATAATCTATTACCGGTTTCTCGAGATGAACACCAATTTAAAATGCTAATCAGACTCGATGTACTTTTAATGAGTATTTTGGTTGTTGATTACAAAGTGTTGTAAGTATCAGTGTGTTTTACATTCTGTTACTGCCATTGGTATGTGAGAGAATGACAAGGACGATATGCAGAAGGCCGATTCACAGCTTTGCGTTTTAGCTTGCTTTGGCCCAGCGTTTTTGAAGATTATAAGCGCTTCCCGAGCGCACAAAATACGCGGATCAGACGGTAGACTGACGTTCGGTATGCGCTCGAGAAGCGTACGCCGAACGTCAGTCCACGGTATGACTTGCGTCTTTGTGCGTCCAGTGGGCGTTTTTTGTTTTAAACCGCTGGGCCGAGGCGACGCAGGCTAACTTTCGCAAAGGTGTGAGTCGGTCTTAAATACTCATCACAATGAGAGTTTGTGGGCACAGCGGTGGGCGCGATAAGTACATGATAATGATACACCCAAGTTCACGATTAAAACACCCAGTAACACTGCGCAAGGATATTGACATTGAATCTTAATAACGGAATTTCATTAAACTTCAAATAAAAAAGGAGAGTAAATACCGCGCTAATTATGACGAAGTTCGCCTCCATCGCGTACTCTTCGCATCAATCAACTCACTTGGGATGAAATGTACGCTTGACAATGTAGAGTTCACTTAAAGGTATGAATAAGTGAAAATTGAATTAGCCGGGCGCCATGTTTGACGCAAGCCAACATTGGTAGGTGGATAACAGGAGTGCTACACATAGCGTGGCCTTTTTTATGTTCGGAGGAAATATGGAGGAAAGATATTATACTCCCAAAATGTTAAACGATATAAGGGATTTCAGTCATCATAAAAGTCCTAATCTTTTGAAAACCATTACTAAACTTAAGTAATATTCTCTTTCCAACTATACCTTCTTTCAACATAATATATCCCATAAGAATCTTTTACGAGTAAGCTACTTGATTCCGTCACAATCTAAAGTACGATCATTTATCCAATGTTTCCCAACAAAAACCTTGTTTCCCTTTCCCCAATGAAAGTATATAAAGTATGAATTATAAAAGAGATACAAATGGGATGTAATTATATATGTTGTATGCAGTTATATGGTGTGTTTTTTATAATGCTACATGTATTTGCATTTTTAATTGTATGCATGGCCCCTTGGTAGATCAATTTATTATTGCAAGAGCTATATCCTCCCTAAAGACCTCAATTTGAAAAATAAGCTAAAGTGAAAATCACAACAATCCAGAGATATGGACATTCAAGCAGTCTACCGGTCCAGGGTAGGACCCTATATACCCTTCAACGACCAAGGACTATTCTATTATTGCAAGAGATACCTGGTATAAGGTAGACCTTGATCCAAAAAAATAATAACTAGTTAAAATCACTACGATCCAGAGATATGAACATTCAAGCAGTCTTGCGGTCCAGGGTAGGACCCTGTATACTCTTCAACGACCATATCAAAATTAAAACAATAAATACAAATCACAATGGTTCAGAGATGTGAACTTTCACGGTCCAGGGTAGCAGCCTATATACCCTTCAACGACCAAGGACTATTGGCGGACAGGTGGCCTGCAAACCGCGTGTGATCAATAGCTCAAAGCTATCTAAAATCGATCACGGGACGCTGTCGGCGCACTCACGAGTGCACCAGAGTTGGGCGCCATTTCTATATAGGCAAGCCCAACCAGGGCGGTGTTTCACCAATTAGATAAAAAGGGGTTTAAGAACCAAATCGTTCTTAAAGTTACGCACGACTTTAAGAGAGACTGGAGTAAGTTAATGAGTGTAATACGCGCAATATTCTCGACCATTCGGCACAAGAACTGAGCGATGTTTCACCAAATCGCTCTTGAAGTTACGCACGACTTTAAGAAAGACTGGAGTACGTTGTTGAGTGCAATACGTATAAGATTCTCGATCATTCAGCAGAAGAACTGATACCAGTCCTGCCTAAAGTCATCCTTAAAGTTTTTTTTATCTTGATGAAACATCCATCCTTGGTTGTGTTTCATAAAGCTGTTCATATATCTACGCACGACTGTACAAACGACTGGTGATCCTTTCTTCATTACGACTGAGCGCAAGGAGTTATCATTGAGCGTGATTTTTCATCAAGATAAGAAAGGCTTTAAGAACAACTTTAAGTACGACTGGTATCAGATCGTGCGCTGGATGATCGAGAATCGTCTACGTATTACACTCATTAACGTCCTCCGGTCTTTCTTAAAGTCGTGCGTAACTTTAAGAACGATTTGGTGAAACATCGCCTAAGCTGATCCTCACCCCTTAAAAACCCCTCTCCCTGGGAAAGAGGGCATTTCGGTTCAAGTACGAGCTTTTCCACCATTTATTACGGTATTAGATGTATTCCTTGGCATGCAGATATGCCCGTCTCTATTTGGGGATCAATATAACGCCGCCGCTATTAATTCAATGATTACCGATGTGAGGGCCACATTGGGGGGAACCGGTCCCGAACCAAGTTCAGATTTTTGATGTCGAGTACACGCGAGCGTAGCAGAAGGGGAGTGATCGATTTATTTGAATACATCCGTTACAACGAAAAGGGCGATTTCAAGAGGTCTTTTACACTAACATCTAGCTAACATTCGTAATTAAGCTGATAAACACGATTCATGCCTCAAGGGTGTGCCAGGTATATACATGTATTCGTGTTGGTTTTATATGCAAAGGCCTCCGTACAACCCAAGTCGTGTTTTCCTTGGTCAGTCAGAAGAGTGATTTAGTTTTGTCTGGTGTCGGCTTATTAGCTGCATATACGATGTGACTGGACAATCATTGCAGAGTTTCTTCAACGTGTTTTGACAGAGGATTTTCGTTCTAAATCAAATAAATTCATTGAATAAC
>BQKZ01004428.1:36081-49056 GCA_036244855.1 Temnopleurus reevesii | reverse complement strand
GATATCTGAATCAGCCTATTCTAAAAAAAACAGTCATAGGTTTTCGCTGTTTTGTTTCATGCAGTCATATGAAGACAGACGTCAAAATTAGCCATTTTCTGTGAATCTTTTTTGTTCTTCTTTCTTCGGAAGAATGAGACAGACAATTTGCCAAATTTTGACTTGTCACTCAGTGTTCCTTTTTCAGGGTAACGAATCTCTTCCTGCTTCGGGAAGAACCGCGCCGGTATAGTACCCATAGGCATTCTAATTCGTATCAAAAAGCCATAAAAAGGAAGGCGTATATTTCCGCCCCTTTTCAAAAATAAAGATCAAAATCTCCCTGCTTTTAGAATACATGGATTTCCCCCTCTTCCTATGTGAAGTATGACATACATGTAATTGAAAATGTGTGATGTTGAATATTTTTTCATCGAAAAAGATTAATAAATAATATAATAATAATAATAATAATAATATATGCAATTTATGTAGCGCACGTATCCACTCTCATTGCTGAGTGCTCAAGGCGCTTTGCATTTATTACCCTGGCTTTAGCCCGGCAGCCACCAGCGCATATGGCATTTCAAGGAATAAAGATTCCTGCCAGGTACCCATTCACCTTACCTGGGTTGAGTGCAGCACAATGTGGATGAATTTCTTGCTGAAGGAAAAATAAAGAAATAAATCAATAGTTATAGATTATTGATTATTAATCGATTCCTGATAACTGCTAATGGCTTACTCTGGCTACTAATCTAGCAAGGATTTATATCATCAACCCAAATTTTGCATTTAACTTTATACAAATGCTTTATCACATAATATATTGAACCAGGGTGGTGTTTCACCAAGATAAGAAAGACTTTACGCACGACCTTACGTTCGACTGGTATCCCTTCTTGTGCGCAATCATTCATAATAGTTATTACGCGCATTCAGCGCAAGAAGGGATACCAGTCGAACGTAAAGTCGTGCGTAAAGTCTTTCTTATATCTTGCTGAAACACCTCCCAGGTACATTATCGGTAGATGTTTATTTCTGATTGTAATTTCCCAAAACAAAGCAGCATCAACAACAACAACAATGAAATAATGAGGATTGCAATTCCAAATAATCCTTTCCACTTCGCTAGATCTGTAGATTACTGCGAATGCAATTATTCCTGGTACTTCAGCCTCCTTTGATTGTATTACTTTGTCATGTTACTTTTTATTGATCATGATTATGAAAAAGGAATCATAATAATATGAACATTTTTTATATAGCGCCGGTATCCGCCAGACTCTGACGCTCATGGCGCTCAACATAAAACAATAATTTACACATACATAATTGAACTACTAATACATCAGAAGTGATAGCAATAAAACTGTTAAGAAATATCTGTTTTTAAGGCAGCTTTGAAGTGACTGAGGGACGATAGGCTACGGATATTAGAAATAAATGTTAAATTCGATTCAATTCAACCCAATACTTTATTTTTCTTGATCCCATGTTTCATATGTTCGTGAGATGCTAAAATATAGTAAAACCTTTCTCAAACAGTTTTTTCCTTTATCCATCTCGTTATACCCGTAAATTGTTTGTTTTCTTCAAATGATAATATGTACTTATTTATTTTCTTTAGTTTTCCTTAAAGAGATGATTTTGTTTCACTCTGTTTGTTGTAAAGGCGATCCCAACACAAGCTGTGCTTCCAGGGTACTCGCCTCCTTTATTTTTTTTTCACTTGTGATGTTATTTTGTATTGATTATGTATATGAAAAAGGAAATAAATTCAAATCCAAATTCAAACTCAATTCAATAATACATGAAGATTAAATAAAGGTTGTAAAACAGAGGAGGAAGAAGGAAATAATAGTTTTTTGGGGTATCGGTTGTTAAACTTCCCCTATAGTTCCTGGTAAAAAGTCATTACGAGAAAATATATTTTACATGATAAGCTATCGGAAAGCAACAAACAATATACAGTAAATCAGGAAGTCAGTCAATAGAAATATGGTGTTATCTTTCATTTTTTTAATTGTTTCGTGGAATGGTGGCATATATGCGCCGTTTTAAAGAAGATAACTGTGGCTAGGAATTGCTGTAAATATAAGTCATGAAGGAAAATTTTGGAAAAATTATTTTGGAAATCTTTTCATAATTACTTAGGACGACTGTACTTTTTTTTTAAATTTCTGGAAGGGGCACATTTTTCAGTCTTAAAAGACAAAAGCCAGCAGCATTAAAAACGAACAAAAAATTGTTAGATGTATCGCAATGCAATTCATTATTAGCCGAATACACAAACCCAAACAATAAAACAATATACAAATAAACAGATAGTTCTGAAGCAACAGGTATGTCTGTTTAGTTTATTCGGTATTTGTGTTGGCAATTTGCGGAGTCATTCCTGTTAAGCAATGATATGAATGATAACGAATAAATGGTTTTGAATTCAAAATATCTCAGAACATGGTGAATCCAAATAATAAAAATCAAACATGTCAAAAGAGGTGAGGGGCGATAGAAAAGGAAATATCTTTAAAAATTCATCCTAAAAACTTGACAGTGATATGAGATAGAATCGACATAACTCATGACAGTCAACTTTAATCGACCCACATACTTCAAGATCGGACACAAATAGCCTTGTCATCCCAATAAAGCATCACAATTCGACCTCTTATCATTTCATATTATTTGTCCTCCTCAATATTATCCTCATTATCACTGGATTTATCCCTAGACACAACTGCAATTACCGCGCATCCCTAAGCCTTTGGAGGGCCTGATCGCACCCCCTTTCAAGCCCTTTCCTCTCCCGTGGCCGAGCGTGAGCTAAAAGGGTAAACGCAGGATATTTGGGGGAAATAAGTATGGAAATGCCCCCGCAATCTGTTTTCACTTCGAAACGCGGCACAACGCTAGCAAATCACCCCTCATCTTTTATACAGTTATGCCCGTCAACATCGGGTGTTCTTATAATATTTCATTAAAAGCACGTGTTTTTGTTTTGTTTGAACGTCGATCATTTTTGCCAGCCGGGTATAATCCTCTTTGACATTCTTGCATTAAAAATAGATAAATATATTAATAAATGTTACAAAAATGCACAATTGCAATTTTCATGTTTCCGATATTTATACTTTTCCCGATTTGCAATTTTGATTAGCAGACGCGTCCTTATTTTAACATGTTGGTTGCCCTGACTTCGGTACATTCTGTGAAATAATGTATGCAATTGTATTACTGTAGAGATGACATGTATTTTGTAGACCATTAACTCGATAGTTTAGCTATTCTTTTTTGTTTCTGACTTGAAGTTCTTGAAGGATTATTGCATATCCTAACATATTACGTTTACGAGGTTCTTGATTAGGATAATCGATTCCGTTCATACTTCGTGTTATTTTGTTTTCAAGTGCATTTATACTTTATAACGAAAAAAAAAATATTTCTACCCATTAATACCTTTATCTGGTTCCTTTTATTTTCTAGCCATGGATGCTCTACACCATATCTTACAATAAATTTTTGTGTGTTTTGTGCGATAATTTTGCTGTGTGCAGGTTTGTAGATTATAATAATAATAATAATAATACAGATTACTTGTATAACGCTAAAAACAGAGAGTACCATAGCGCTTTACAATTTTACAGAACAACAAAATCAAAACAATGTGATTACGGTGGGAAAAGTCTTAAGATGTTTTTTAAACTACCGAAATTTGAAATTGCCCGTATTGCAAAAGGGATACTTTTCCAGCGTTTTGGAGCAGCTACTGAAAAGCGCTTTTCAGCTGTTTTGAGTCTACACTTTGGTATAACAAGTTTATATATGTCTGATTAACATAGTCTTCCTCTCGAGTGCAGAAATTCAGAATACGATCAATTCTAAATGATAACTGACTGTTTATCCTCAATGGTGTAAACGCCAACTCATTTAAATACACACACAAACAAAGCCATGAATGTAATTTTGTAAAGGATACATGTTCTACAATAAAGTAAAATATTAGGCTTCAGACTTTACATTGCTGACAAACAACATTTAAAGTACTAGAATAAGATTCATATTTCTTTCAAGTCTGCCGAAATTCGGGCAGTCTGCTTTCCGTTTTCTATGTGTCCATGCCAAAAAAAACAACATCAGACACAAACAAAAATGTGCCAAATCTCACGTTTAGTGTTACAATTCTAAGGGTTGGTCACCTATCGAATGTCATCATCAGCTCAAAAAATGTCTGATTGGAATCGAAGTTTCATCAGATTTGAACTAGATACATTCAACGATTTTATTCCAAATGACAGCTCACAAAACTACTCTTTTCTCCCCTTTTCAAAATATTCATATGACGACATGCGATATTGAAAGAAGAGAGGAGATAAAAAGATATCATGTACTTGGACCAAGGGGCATTGGAGATTGGTAATCCGTGATGAAATATCATATTTTATTTTCTATTGAGAGGCACCGTAGTTGTCACCTTGCATCACACAAAATAATATGCCGCTATGCTTCAGGGATTGCAACGTAGCTTGAATGTGTTTCCAATAAAGTTTTCGACTGTTTCTAATAACGTTGACGGAAAGTTAGGATCTATGTACGTTCGTCCTCTAAAGTCGAGACCAATTTGTCAAAAATGTTTTAGCCTTGGTCTCTTGTCGGCTGATGACGTCACAATCAGATGTACGATTTGGATGGAAATAAAGAAATTGAGTGCTAGAGGGTAGGAGAGCGATACAAAAATAAAGAGAGGGGAAACAGTGGGTGCGAATGTCACACCCATGCAGATATGTATACATGGCAAAACAAAACAACAATCGGGGTATATATTAGACGTGTCAGAATCATATTATTCGCACATATTGCTAATTTATTAAAGATATGACATAGAAAAGAAAGGGGAGGCGGAGACAAAGGAAGTGATGACCTTCTGAACCTAAAATAAATGAAATTAAAAATAAAGATGACATAAATGCAATATAAAAGAACAAGATTAATGTGTTTGAACATAATTATATAAAGAGATGAATTATGAAAAGCAACAGAATCGATAAAATCAAACAATAAACAGGAAATGGAACTCGATACCTGAGAAATAAAAGGAACGGTAAAAAAGTATTGAATATGTTAAACAAAAAAAAACACTGAAGACAAAAAAATAGTCAATAAGAATGTCTCAATGAGGTTGCTAGAAACTCTTCTTTTAAAACGTATACTCTTTTTGTAGTTTCTGTAATTTTTTAGGAGATTGGAAACAAGAGAAAGAGAGAAGAATCAAACAAGATAGTAGTTACGAAGAATGTTAAACATAAGTTAAAAAAAAAACAATAAATGACACGACAGAGGATAAATCAAGTTCCATTTCTAAGAAAGAGCAAAGCTAAGGGGAGAAAATAATACCCATTAAGCCGAATTAGCGACCTAATTTACCCCGCTCATGCAGTTCCAGCCGTTTTGCATGTTTTAGCACGAGGGAAGTTGGTTGACCGAGTCTCGTAAATTATACAATTACGATAAGACGTGTTTTGGGAGCTGCAATTTGTCTCGATGTCAAGATAGTTTGCGATCACCGCCACCGAGTCCGAGCTCAACCTCATGATATCAATTAAAAGCATGATTAAAAGCATCAGAATCTGCAGGGCTTCGTTTAAAATAACACATCTCAAAGAACTTACTTCAATCTAGAAAGTTAGAGAAATAGAGGAACTTTAGTCTTCTTGGTGTTTTATTTGTTTATTTTGATTGCCATTTCAAAAGCCGTTGTTTTGTTTCTTATTTCATGATTTTCTTTTGCTCGCTTTCTGTGTTTAATTTGTTTGTTTAATCGCTTCGTGCATGCATACGATTTGATGATGCCTGCGTAACAATTGAACCACTTTTCTTCAAAACTTGTGATTTAAACTGAAAAGTGCAATATTTAATCCCATGCGTGCAGGAATATAAGAGATTTTATTTCAGGTAACCCTAACTCTGCTTGAGAGGGGATACTTGTGCTGAAATGACTTAACAAAAGTTTAAGTGATTGTAGTGATGCAAATGCAAAATTATGTAGGCTTCATGTTGACGAAAAATCAGCCAGAAACCAATTTTATCTGCATCTTCGTGAGGATTTTAAAGTATATGGTGGACCCCGTGCAAAACTGCGACATGTCAGCCATTTTGTAAAACAATTTCCCCAAATAAATACTGGACATTTTGGAATAAGAATACTGCAACATCGTCGTGTCTGTTGTAATATATCAAATAGCTTTACTATCGCTTCGTAAAATGCTTACTGCATTCAATGCTCTCAAACCTTTGTGAAATGTATTTCATCATTGAATTCAATTCGCGTGCCATCTATCATTCATACTCATATCTATTAAGTGTCTGGAGATGATAATCTTCTTTCTGTTCAAAACATTAAAACCAAAAGTCTGGTCCTTCAAAACGACAGCTGTAGTACATTTTAAGCAGCGACTTTAGGTTGAAAATCCGCCAAAGAGAACACGAATCTACCCTCCCATGAAATGTCGGGCTAGCGTGTGCAAGCCATTACGTATCCCCAGAAGTCCTGGCCCGCCCGAATGCCAACACATGTGCCGTTTCGCGAAGATTGAAGTCAACTTTTATTGCAAAATTTGTTTTAACGAGGAGAGGGAGAATTGGGGGAAATTGGCGAAGTAATAAGGGAAACCGAAACTAGAATTATTTGGAGTGGAATGCAAGATGACAAGTCAAGTTCTGGTGTAGGTTAGGAAGAATCTTTTATCCATAATGCTGTCATCTTAGCCAAAGGGTGTCGATGAGTGTCTCGCTTATTATGCACTGTAGATTATGTGACATGCGTATACTGTATGAGCCTATATATTCGTCTTTGATATCTTACCGTATTGTCATTTTTGCGTTTTTGACAGTGTTTGTATGCACAATATGCATCATACTGAGTTGAAATTTTGGCGAGGCAATAGGACCGCGAGATTCGTGAAAACAAAGAGATAGTATGTCTATGGTGAAAAAGCACACTCGGTAGACAATGCAACGTGTATATTTCTAATCGATTCTGATAAAACACGCGAACAAAATTACTGGTTATTATTTACAAATTATTTGTTATTATTTATTGTTAATTTATTCGTTAATTTTATTTGCTTATTGTACTTCCAACACGATATAAAGTATTTTCAAAAAGTTAAGTTGAACACAATTTCAATGATCCTCTGTAATTCTATTGAATTCGGTACCGGCTTGTCATTGTTATGTACGCACGGTGTACGGATCTATTGTCTCCGTTTTAGTTAAATTTTCGAAAATAGTTTATATCGTGTTCTCCCCATTTAAAAGACAGGCAGATATCTATACGTAGTCATTTACTTTGTTATATAAGAAAGCAACATGACTTTATCATGTTTTAAATGCTGTTATATAGTAACCGTATAACACGCAATCCACTTGACATATTGATAGAAAAAAGGAATTTGACATATAATAACTTATTAATCATGTTTCACATCAGGCAATTTCATTACACACCCTTCTACGTAGCGCGCTAACAGTGTGCCGAATATTCGTGTTAGCAGTGTAATATTAATGAAGATATTCACATATGTATAGTCTACATCAAATTAATTGATCACATGTTTACTTCAATTGTTTGGATATCATGTTTGCTACTTTGACATTTAACTGAGTCCGAAATCTCTAACAAGAAAACTTCGATGGAAAATATGACAAAATGACCGCTTTTGTAATGAATTTTGTAATTTTGTTGCCGTTTTGATAATTAGTTGGCATTTTTATTGAAAATATTCGGTCTTGAAGAAAAACTACGAAACTTTGTTTCTTTGGAGTTTCGTGCTGTCAGTCACAATCAAGCCAATTAGGCTCGTTCGTTATGAAGTATTCTAGAGGTCAACATGCACAGGAAGTTAATGTTATTAACCATGTGAGTCGAGACTGTTGATTGATACATGGGTGAACAAACAGCGTATACTGTGTACCAAGCAGTGCAAAGGCAGACTCACAACTTTGCGTTTTTAGCCTGCGTAGTGTCAGCCCAGCGTTTTCGTAAATTTAAAACACTCCACAGATGCACAATTACCCAAGTCATAGTATCATACGGTGGAGTGACGTTGGGAGTAGGCTCCATGACCGTAACCTGAACGCCAGTCTACCGTAACAGCGTATACTGAGCGTGTTTAATTTTCCAAAACGCTGGGCCGACGTAGGCTAAAAACGCAAAGGTGTGCGTCAGGCTTTAGATGGATGGGAATATAAATAAATGATGGAATGTCGATTAAATACATCTAATTTAATTTTTCCGCCAAATATGGTTAGCTTATTTTATTACACTTAATTGTTTTTCCTCATTGAGTAGTTAATTTGTGAAACAATTGCTGAAGACTGAACTTATTTTGTAGCCCTTATTGTCAGATACCGTAGTTCAACGTGTTAAAAAGCTCAACGTGTGAAATATATTCCTTTTTCTCTCGAGTCAAGACGCGATTAATAATTTTGAGTCGCCTTCGACGCATGCTCACAAGGAACGAAACCCGAAATGGGAAGGCATATGACTGACAATAATAAATGCATTAGAAAGGGTTCTGTTTCTCCTCGCCCCCGTTGGAAATGTCAACGTTAGTCAAATTTACTTCCCTGCGTATTTCTGCACATAGGTAGCATATTTTAGACTGTGTATACAATCTGAGAAGTTAGCTATAGCGCTTAATTGACCTCAAACATGTAAACGACTTGTTTAGGGTTAACAGGTGTCGATGGAATTTCCAAAGCTTAACGATTGTTAAATCCTCTTCGTGGCCACTGCGCATGTGCAAATAACACACTTATCGTCTGCAGCGCTATCGCGTTCCGTAGAATGACCCTCTCGACGATGCGTTGCCATGACGACAGACAATAGCTGTTGTGATTTATGTGCATTTGATGTGGATTGACAGAGAACACGCGCGCAGCCGGAAGAGGGTCATTGACGGGCCGACAGACAGCGGTCATCCCTGCCGTAGGTCATCCGACAACAACTTTAGAGATTTACTATAAACCATTGCCACACTTCTCTGCGCAATGTATGCTTATTCATTCTCTCTCTTATGTATTGGTTGTTTATTTATTTAATACAGTTGGTGCATTTGATTATATTACGCCATTTGTGGACAATATAATAACATGCATATAGGAAAAATACAGCAACATAACAAGGTGTTCTGTTAAATACGACATACCACCTAATAAAATAATGAATACATATGGTAGAGCAGGAAAAGAAAACAGGGATTGTGGATTATAAAGCTGTGCGTATAGATCAACGAATGACTCTTAGAACGACTGGTGCCGCTTTCCTGGACTTAATAATATGCATACATCATAAATGAATAGCATTATAAAACCAACAGTTTCACTTTGAGATCGGAATGAAAAGTGGGATATTTAGCAATGAGCGGCTGCACAATTATGTCAAAACGAGAAAGAAAGATCAACCCAATTACCCTATCAGATTACATTAATCGTTATTTCAATCGTCCTATTTTCCGAGGTTTGGGCGATTAATCGTCAAAACTCATTCACTAACTTCCAATAGCTCCACAAACTTTTCCTTCGAACGAAAACAGCGCAAGTAAATCTCACCAGTCATCACCGGCGATATAACAACATTTTCGGGATTTTTTGAAAGATGCCAAAAGTTTAAAGGAAAACCAACAGCATGAGGTGAAAAATTGTGCAAGGTAATAATATCGTAATCCGGTCTAATTATGTTGTCAGGTAACGGAAGGGGGAATTTTTCTTTTTTGCCAGTTGGCGAGTCAATTTTCTGAAGGAAATTCGGCTAAGCCTGTTATCCTGCGCTTTGCCCGGGTTCAGTCCCCCGAACCGACCGGGGTGAGATTGGGGATGAGCAGGTGTGGGGTGGGTGAACGCTTTTCTATACATTATCATGCTTATAAAGGGCATATATTTCTACTTTACAATGAATACTAATTGAACGCCTGTGCGATGTGCAGCATGTGAATAACGAGCACTTTTTTAATGAAGTAGGACTTTCACGATACATCATTTGTAGTTCTTTCTTAATTTATTGAATAAGAGGATCAATGTAAAAAAAAGTAAGAATTAATGGATTTAAACTGAATTAACCATAAATCAAACAACAAAAAATATACGTACCAAAATTCAATCAAATAGACTGATTTTTCAGGACAATTGATTTTATTTATTTATTTGCTAATTATTTATTTGGCATTTTACAAGATTATTTATTCATTATTTATTTGGCATTTTACAAGATTGTTTATTTATTATCCATTTGGCGTCTTAAAAGTAACATTCCTACAAAGCAAATATGCGTATAGTTTTATGTCTTTTCCTTTCTTCGAGTTCACCTCTTATCGCGAAAAGATACAGACATGAAAGAATCAGACAAACTGATCCGTGGTAAAAAAGAAGAAAAAAAAAAGATGATTAAGAATTTAGGGACAGCTATTTGATTCCTAATTGAACGCCTCATGGATGCATGGGAAATGAATGCATTGTTTTTTTTTCACAATGAATACATAATATATCGTTTTCATTAAAAGTTAAGCTGCAAGGCGCTAAAGGACAATATTGTAATAAGATGATATTGATTGGCAAGTTCAATATACTCATTTTGTCAACGAAATTATTTTGTATGCATTGTGAGTACGTTTGCCTCGACACGATGAAATCAACATTCTCATATACAAAACATGGATGAAAACCTTCATGATAATATTATCTGCAATGATTATCAATACAATGTGAAAGATACACTGTACTATTTCAGATCTACCTGAACTTATCATCAAATACATCTGCATATAACATATAAAATATACACTTTTCCAGTCCATGAACGTTCATTCAAACGACATTCCGAATTTATCCACCGTTAATTTATGTCGCCACAACAGGCTGAGTTATCTTGTAGATTTCACCTGCTTCTTCATTGTTTGGCGCGCCAAGGGGTGAAAAGCGCGCGCTTATTTCACCTGCCGCTTTATTTATAGTCGTCTGTACTTCGTTTTGTAATCCTCTACAGAAATTCACATGTCCAAATTTAGCTTTAGAATGATATTAAAGGGGCATATCTTATTTGAAAGATGAATAATTAAAATCGGAAAAAATATACATCGACACGAGGTCAGGAACCTTTGCGTTCCCATTATCCTGTTATCAGCAGCATCATCGTCATCTCATGCCATCATCATCACCATTTCTCAATGTATGCAAAAGCCAAACACTGCCAGGTCCCTTTCGGTATAAGGTTAGAACATATTATTGTAGCTCAGAAGATGAGCCATATACTCTGACTGCCTTGTCAACAATTACACTCTGCAGAGCTGTCAGTGGTACAGCATGTTTGCCTTGCACATAAACTACGCCATGATATACGTTAGCGTGATTATATAGAGCTCAATCATGCACATGATGCTCGTCAAGTCTATCAAACGCTCATAAACACACACAAACAACTAGCAGAAGAAAAGGGGGAGCAAGAGCTCACTGATACAGNGGGGGGGGCATTAATGCAATACACTGATCAATCTTTGAATTGTCTTTCAACTGCATAACTTAACCAGCATGAAACTTTTTGTAGTGATGGTAAAGATACCTTACGATATAATCGGTCTCCTTTTAATCAAATTGCTACTCAAGCCAAACGTTTGGTTGCCAAATGTAAATTGAATCAATAGACCAACTTTGTTCAAACACTTATTTCGACTCCCGGGGCTAGGACACCTTATGTATGTAAAAGTGGTTAACATCTTTTATCTAAGAAAATGCAATGACTTTGCTTTTATTAATTTAAACCATTACAACACATTATTTTGACTCGCTTGTTGAGGTGAACTCTCTAAAAGAATACTTTTGTATATTATTTGTCCACTTGATCCAATCATTACCAATCGGAACTACCTCGGTTGAGTGCAACACAATGTGGATGATTTTTTTTTTGCAGAAGAAAATCAACTCCATTAGTGTGTTTTGAACCACGAGGCTCTGGATGAAAGATGAGAGTCAGAGCCACTTCCCACTTTGCCTCCACACAATGTTTGTTGTATTCAGCACTTAATTTATTTATATATTAATCAATATGTAACTTTAATCATCATCATATAATGAATATCACAATTTGAATAAAAAAGGTTTCCCGGTTGAATAACATTTAATTTATCACGTTAATGTACATATTATTTGCTGATCATATTTTTGACAAAGTCAATTAAATGTTTGAACACTGCTTTTCATATCTCAAATGCACATAGGCCTAATCGAATTTATACCAAGTGTTTCTCAGATATACTTTCCCAGAATAAAAAGAGGAAAAAAGAAAGAAAAAAAAAAAGCCCAGCCAGATTGCGTATGCTTACCAGTATTAACCGTCAGTGACCGTAATGGCTTTTCAAATCCCCAAAATAATTTTAAAAGACACCGTGGAAATCTTTCCCTTTTATTTTCCTTTTCCTTTTCCAATATGACTTGTTTGCTTTTCTTTAAGGCCAAGTCGTCTTAATACTCTTTGCTCTGCCATCTCATTTGGAGCTAATGCTGTGCATCTCTAATTAATGCTTTTTAAAATTAGGGATTGTGGCAAGATTCGAAATGAATTTGTTCCACTGTCAATGATCTGTTTCTTTATTTTCCACTCTGTACTACGTTTATGCAGTACCCCTCTCTATTCTCATTTTTTTTCTCACTCATTTGTCATTTATACACTCACAGAATTAAAATGATTTAAGGCCTACTTTTTTCCACATTGATGTATTTTTCCAACAATCTATCCATTTTTTAGTGTTCAATTCATGATTATTTTGGAGAATAGCCGAATACTTTTAACAGTATCCTGTCATTACCGGTAATCAGTAATAGGTTTTAAAAAGGGACACAGTTAATAATTTACCTGTATTTAATACTACATGTTTCACAGAGAGAAAGAGAGAGAGCGAGAGAGAGAGACAGAGAGAGAGAGAGAGAGAGAGAGAGAGGGGGGGT
>BQKZ01004428.1:0-35843 GCA_036244855.1 Temnopleurus reevesii | reverse complement strand
GATATGAAGCGGGTTGGGAGGGCGGGGAGGTGGGGAGAAAGGGGGGGGGGTCTAAAGAAGTGAGACCCGGGATAATACGTCATTTGCTCTTTGACTTCCTGTTCGCGTAAAGACGAGCTGGTTGAGCTGATAAGAAATGACGATTTCCGCTTGCGCCCCTCAGCGGACCCTAGCCATGGCGACCCTTCGAAAAGCCAAACTATCCCCTGAACCCCTCCAGTCCCATACACCCATACGTACGCAATGCCCAGGCATGATGTCCGGCGCATGGTGGCCATAGGGTTAACGGGAGGGATAACATTTTGGAACCTGTCGCGTGGATAAATATTTTTGAATACTGTAACGGTAATCGATTGACGATTATAACGCGATTCGGGATATAAATAATACGATGTCACGAGATTGATGTCATTGCCTAATCTGAGGGTGGAGAAATGTTTTGAGTGAAGGAAAGAAAGAAGAGAGGGGACCTGAAGAAAAGGAAGAGAAGTATGAGATGCAGGAGGGGGAGAAAAAGGGGGAGAAGAAGAGGGAAGAAGGACAAGACGAAAAATAAAGAGAGGAAGAATACCTAAGAGCAGAAGGAAAAGGGGGAAGAAGAAGAAAGGGAAGAAGGAGAAGGAGGAGAAGAAGAAGAAGAAGAAGAAGAAGAAGAAGAAGAAGAAGAAGAAGAAGAAGAAGAAGGAGGAGGAGAAGGAGAAAGGCAAGGAGGAGGAGAGAAGAAAAAAGAAAAGGCGAAGAAGGAGAAGAAGAAAAAGAAAACCCTATATGGATGACCCGTAATTAGGGATGATTTAGAAGGAGTAGAAAAATATAAGAAAAAAAATAGATGATGAAGAAGAAGGAGGAGGGGAGAAGAAAAGTAAAAAAATTCTATAAAAAAGGGAAGTTGAATGAATCGATCAATATATCGATCAATGGATATTGAAAATATAAAGCAAAATGAATGAATCTGGAATATCAATAAATAAAAGGAAAAGTAAAAATAAATCATCGGGAACGTCCAGTAGTACAGGTGTATTCAATACTAAAACGGAGATAAAGGAACATGAAAGCAAAGTAAAAACAAAGCAGAAAGGGAAGAGACAAACAACAACAGCAGGAAAACACCAACAAGAATTAATACAATATTTCTTTAGAGTTAGAAAACGGTATTCATGAGGGGGCCGTCACTATTTAGCACTTTGGTAAAATATATTTGGAAAAACGAACATGTAAATATACATTTGTACACTACCATTATTTGATAGCGGCTGAATATACATTTTTTTTTAGTATTCTGATGGTCTTGCACTTTGTCCTGAATAAAATGATATTTTGTTTGTGCCCTTGAAAAATTAATTCGAATCTGAGATCTTTTTAAGGTAATATTGCAACAAATAACCCGTTTGCAGGTGTGTGCTTTAAATATGAAATGCATCTTAATAATTATGTCAATGGAAATCTAATCTAAATACAGCAACTTTTCTTCCTGAGAAAAGGAGTAAGAAATAGCATCTCTTTATCACACCGCTTACTTTACGCGCACGTTGTAAATAAGAAATAGATAAGTATAAGAAAATATCACGCAAATCTTGAAACATCACACGAAATACACACACTGGGGCAATACATTAGTAATACACACTCACACGCACACACTAACCGGACGAGTAATTTCTTAGCGCCCACTTAAATAACGTCCGGTCATTAACGAATCGCCGGCGCTCTTTCCCCCTTTTTTTCTTTTCAAAAACTTCTCCCCCAGACCGCCTTCCCGAAAACTTTTTTTTTTGTCGTGTGCACCCGTATCACAACCCCCTATTCGGAAAGAGGAAGGGGTAACCATGTGATAGTAAACTGTCTGAAAGGATACTCGTTCACTTTTTAACAGCTTGCAGCAACAAGGGGCCGTGCAATATTGCGAGTGTATCTATATCTATACATTCCTCCGCTGAACGCGTATTTTGATTGACAAATAAATCGCCGTGGCATAACTAGGATTGATGATTATTTATTCATGATTGTTGGAATTTTGAAGGAGCATTGTATTGTGACGGAAAAGGGGGGTAAGTGTCTATATTTGATTTCATCGGTGATGGATAGCGCTGGCTCCTGCGTGTTATACGTCTTCCATTTGATGTGGATGCAAAGTTTCTCTCATATTATTTTGAGCGCTGACTTAATGATTTGTCTGGCGTAAATAATAATAATAATAATACTTATATAGCGCAGAAACTATATTAATATATTCTACTGCGCTTAAAAGACTCTTAATTAAAGTAAAGACATGAGTGGTAAAGTAGACTTATTATAATGGCGCGTCAAAGAGATATATTTTAAGCTTTGATTTGAATGCGTTTAGTGAGGATGAATTTCGTATATCAATTCACTAATCAAATAATTACTGATAAACGACATGAGCTGCATTCATACAGAATTATGATACAGAATTTTGTTGAATGCACTCATTAGAAATGTCAGATTTATTTGGCAAGATTCGTCATTAAAGGTCTAAGATAAAGAGAAGATTTAAATGATTATGAATGTACATCTAGAATGGACGATATCTCAATATTGTGCATATGTAATACACCTATATTGAATTTCATTAGAATCCTTATTATTAACTGTATACTTAAAATCGGGAGGAATGCAATAAACATTTTGATACACATGGCTTTTTTTTAAAGTGGATGGATTTAGAATTGTCGATCTTAGCTCTTCGTACAGCAAGAAATTCAATACTTTCCCCGTTTTCATCGGAAAACAGGTGCATTCTCATTCGCTTTAAACAGCCTATTCAATACGAGCTGTAAATATGAAAAATGTGCATATCTGTGAATTTATAAATGTCATGTTTAATTATTCGCAAAATAGCTGCATGTTTCGTGCCAACCTCTGAATCGGACTAAAATGTCTTGATAACATTTTATGGCAATCAAGCGGGGGTTTTGCCATAATACATTCGACTTAGGGGTGACTAGCAAATAGTGTCAGCATGGTTATTCAAAATATAGTCGGGCAAGTGATTCTAGACTGCCGTTTGGGATCAAAATGACATCAAATATTCATGAAAGGTAGAATGTAGTCACTTCAAAGTTCCCTGTCGTCTCATTTTTGAGGTAAGAGGAAAATACTTAAGAATGTCAAGTAGGATCAGGGACATTAATTGAAATATACACATTCACGAAATGAAAGCAAAATAATCCTAAATTGGCGACAATTCCTAATCGTTTAGTTGGAAATAAACACCTTAATCTTTTACTATATAATCTCTTAAACAAGCTAGCATAGATGATGCTTTGCCGATACGTGTGAAATTCATAACATTTTTAGATATCAATTTATGCATGTAGAAATATTTGTCTAAGAATTGTTCAATTTATTTTCCTTATTCTTCATTACGACTGTTATATTTTCAGAGATACCACCCTCCATGTAATATATTTTGAAATAAGGACCGTCTTTAAAACTGAAGGAAAGAAAACAATATCTATCGTAGTTAAACACAAAATATTTTTGTCGTCGAGAAGCATTCAAGTTGCGAGTATCATGTTTCAACAACTTATTTGTTGTTTTAAAAAAAGATTTAAACAAAAGCGAAAGTATTTGAAATCGGTTTTAAAATAATTTTAGCTTATTCTTCTTTCAGAAATCGTACGAAACCAAACAAGCACAAAGTTATTTAAAGAACTATTCTGATGCAAACATGAAACAAAGGCAAACAACTCAAACCACTATAGCCAATGCTGTATAATTATTTCGTTGTTTTGTTTCTAAATTTTTCTGCAAAATGTGCATTTCCTTTGCAGCCAAACTAAGGTTTCCGCTAAGGCGTTATTAATTGCTTACAATTGACCGGAAGGGAGCTTTTAAAGTGTCAATTATCGCTGCTTGGTGTAGGGGGCTGAGTGAATACTCTATGCCTTACAAACGAGAACTAGTGTTAAAACCTTGGCCAACGGTGCCAACAGGTGAATAGAGTGTCTAGCTAATGCAACTTTTAAACGGTTGTTTAAAGTGGTCAGGTTCTGTTTTAAAATGAGCCTTACATTTATTTTCTGCAATAGTAGGCCTTCTAGGAACTCAAATTTTCCCATGAACGATTTCATAGGATTTCTTAGCAAAACAGGTTTGCAGAATATAAGTAGGTCTAGGTGGCAGTACTCATTGTGTATGCAACAACAACACAATTGCGTTAGCATACATGTCTACATGTTTTCGATTCATCCATAGTGTGTCGAATTCGGGGGGAAAAGCACAACAATTTCATCAATTGAATACTCAAACACAATGCACTTTATGAAATAATTGCAACGCTACAAAAGACACAATATGCCATATTATGTGATAATTAATTTCAGTTGGAAAATGCTTGTTTTACATAAATAATATTCTTGCTAAAGAATATGATTATAATTAAACAAAAATAATGGCATATCGTTAAATCAGTGGAACAGCAAGTATTTAGTGATCATTCAAACTAAAGGTCATGTCATTCAATCTATCGTACACGATACCTTTAATCACCGTGTGAATTTATGAATTCGAAATCGAGGAGCTTAAGACGTGATGACCACAGCAACAAAAACAACAGCACTGACCAAAAAATACAATAATCACATAATCCCTTACTGTACTAAGCTTGAATCATCAAACTTATTTCAAATGTATACACACGTATACTAACACACTTAAATCTGAGGGTATCTTTTAAGGGACAAGGCTGTTTTAAGTGTGCACCTTAAAAGAGTAAACAATTCTTGAAAATAATAAGGCGCAAAAAACAGGGTATTTTGATTGTGATAATTCTTTTTTATTAAGTTTTCCTTTGAACTTGACCCCCTTCCTCTGTCTACAGTTGACCGCACTACAAGGTGCCTCATAAAAGATGATCATTTTCCAGAAAGCGTTTGTAAGCCGTATAGGTCATGAGCATGTACACTGATGCAAGATCAAGAAATAAAACAGTGCTTTGATGTCATTGTTTTGCGTCGATCGATCATTACACGTTCATAGTTGATTTTGAAGTTGTTTTGTTAAACCATTCGTGGAAATTTACATGATGTTCTTTTCCCATGCACTTAGAAAAGGGTGAAATGGCATTTGTAACTTATTTTTTTTTAAATGTTCCTCAGTGGTTTTACGTCCATTTACATTGAATTCAAGTTAAGAAACTATGAAAGCTTAATAATTAATTATTGAAAAAAAAACCATTAATATAAATAGCTATCGACAATAAAAGTTTCTACAGGTTATTTCTTTCTCAAACCAGTCGACATTTTTTTTCCTTCACAATAAGTCTTCTCTCGTGGTTCCTTCATTAATTATTTAACTAAATCGTATAATCATGATAATAAACCAAACTTCTGCAAATAACCACAAAATGAATCAGTTGAAACATTTGAATCTAGTCGCCGTTGTTAAAAAAAAATTACCATTTAATATTGAACTTCGTCTTCCCCTATCCGTGACCTTTACATTCCTAGCACGTTGTCCTTTCAGATCAGTGAGGGGGTCTTAACGCACCTGTCTCCTTTTGGCGCGTGCCGCTCATCAGCAAGTATGGGGGCAAATTGGGGATTAATGACGGATTAAGTAGGGGCTTAAGTAACGTGCCTTTTGTGATCCCAGTTCATCCTCAATTACACCAAGGAATGTTTTGAAATCTCCTTGATTACACCCAGCATTACTTTGGAATTCTAGCAATAGTCATGATAGTCTAATTTCTAATCGTGATATACGTATTCATATGCATTGCGGAAACGGAATTGGAGTATAATAGATAATATTTATTATTATTATCATTATTATTAGCAGTAGAAGTAGTAATGGTAATGATAGCAACAGTAATAAAAGTGATAATGACAATGATAATTAAACAAGTAATACTAGTAATAATAATAATAAGAAGAAGAATAATATTGATAATAACAATGATAACGATAATAGTAGTATAAGCAGTAGTAGTAATAGTAGTAGTAGTAGTAGTAGTAGTAGTAGTAGTAGTATTACTAGTAGTACATGTAGTAATAGTAGTAATAGTAGTAGTAGTAGTAGTAGTAGTAGTAGTAGTAGTAGTAGTTGTAGTAGTAGTAGTAGTAGTAGTAGTAGTAGTAGTAGTAGTAGCAGAAGTGGTAGTGTAGCAGTAGTAGCAGTAGCAGTACCAGTAGCAGTAGCAAAATTTATTAAGTGGAACGAAAGAAGAATGATATTATAATTATATTAGTAATGCGATGATAAGGATAATAAGGTATATAGTGATACTGGTGTAAGATGAAGGATAAACGAGCTTATCTTAACCTTGTGATGACAGGTTTATTTTAGGGTATATTTAGATTACACACACAAAATAATATCAAGAAGACAAAATCAACATTATCACTTTTGGAAGTAGTAAAGCACATTAACAATTACCGTAATGATAATAAGAAAATAAACTTTAGTAACGAGAAAAACTAAATAAACAAATGAATCAGTTCAAAATCGCTTTTTCATGAATGCGGTACAAACTACAATAATATTATTCATTGAATTATTATATATTTTTATTTTTACAATGTGTTGTCCCCATTCTCAGTTGTTTTCTACGTACCGTTTGAACTAAACCACATATTTCTTCAACCATTGCAGGGTCGCGTGTCTCCCTGATAATTATTTTCCGGTCCATTTTTGTTTTCGTGAAAATTCGTTTCTGGGTCGGTGTTTTTCTTTTCTTTTAGCACGTAATGTTATAGTCCTTCCGAACACCGTGTTTATTGATAATGATTTGTTCCCGTCATCAAAACATTCTAAAGATGAAAATTTTCTAATGGCTTTTACAGAGCTTATACGCGAAAATATTAATATTACCAAGTCAATTTAACACACGCAGATCAAAAATAACTTGATTTAATAAGACAAAAGTTCTGTTTCCTTTTTGTGCAACTGTGAAAAATACTGATATTTTTAAACACGCAGAACAAATATAACTTGCTTTATGAAGACAAAAAAGTTTTGTTTCCTTTTTATGCAACTGTGGAAAATGTAATATTTGTTTCACTCGCCTCCTATGATTCTATCACTTTGTCATGCAATTTTGTATTGATTTTCGCTATGAAAAAGGGAAGTAAATGTTTCATTCAATTCAATTCAATTCAACTATGAATTGTTGCCGATATATCTGTTTGGTCTGCACATTCATGTGCATCTACACATCTTCAAATGAATGTCTTTTTATGATGATCATTTTTATACTTTAATGCATATGCTATTTTGATAGTTTACAAGCTGCTTTTAAGGGTGTCTCAATGTATACCACTGTTCTTCTTAAATGCTGTTTATGTCCAAAAAAATGTAACGCCCTTAGATATCATATTCTAACATCACGGTCATGGAGATATCATTATTAAACATAACCACATGAAACTAATAATAGGGACAAAAAAAAAAAAAATTGCCACACCCTCATAGACCAACCCAAATGATGATCAAATCGTGGTGTTTTAGTGAACAGGTTCATGATTCAGATACGTGCGAGTCTTCTTTAAAACAAAGACCATATTAAGAAAAGATAGTGAACATGGGCACACCGTTTCACCATTTCCGTATAGATACTGGGAAATGCAACACACATTTCGCGTTGATATTACGCACCGCTCGTGGTGTGATTAATCTCTGATAATGATCATGGAAAAGAGATTCTACCAAAAGATTAATCCTTTATCACACCCAAACATAAAATGCTCGTGACTTTGGAACTTTTCAATAAAACATAAGCCCATGACACTGTCTCATTTTTATGTAGATAGTTATAGGACGAGGAACTGCACGGGATATGCTAAAGATTTTTCCCTGTTTTGGCTTGCGGAAAGAGATGACAATATATGTTTCCGCGTTGGGTCTAAATTGTGTCGGTGGACGCGACTTCTGAGTACAACATGCACATGAAGAGCTCATAAAGCCTAGATCTAAAGGCTGGTCTTGCATTTGCATTCTAAATCTGGCTCAGTAAAAGTTTATACCCTTAACCCATCCGCTCCCACTTGGCTTGTCAGCGTCCAGAAGTACAAATTGGTTTACTCTTCCGCAGCCAATTTCCTTTTACAGTACTACAGCATTCAATGGAAATGAGAAGTCTTTTGGACTACTAAGACCTTTCCTTCACTGGAACATAATAGCGCATCTGGTTCACCTGTACACATTTGCACACATGTACTCATTTGCACGTTAACCCTTCTGCAGCTATTCAGGATTTTCTTGTGTATCAGCGGAAATCGTCCAGTGTCCGGCCGGATCCGACGGGCCAAGTGCGTTTAGTCCAACCAGGAAATTCGAAAGACGGAATCATATCCATTTGAATTGGAGCTTTATTTTAACCTTTAGGAATTTTTGACTTAAAGACCACATTTCTAACAAAAACTATACAGAACTTTTGCACGTTATTCATGTTATTCATTGCGCCCTTTAGGTGCATTGCAGACTTTGAGATTCAACGAGTTAATCGGGACATATAAAGACATGACTGAAGTTCTGCCAGCCATTTCACATTTTCATTTGGACGTTAAAAACGAGATGCCCTTAACTGACATTGGAATCCTTTCTTCGTCACAAATTTTGGTACCTTCTTTTCCCATGTTTTTTTTTAACCATCCAAACCATCTAATTAACGATTATAATTTAGATTTCTAAACTTGTTAATCAGATGGAACGAAAATTTCATATCCTTCAAAGTTGCCTCATGTACACAGTTTTTTGTTCCTCAGCATTTTTTTCAAATTAAGTTGTAGAATTTTCGTCCAAAGTTTGAATGTTGCACAGAGTCTAGCGTTGCTTTCCCTGCCATAAACAGACTTCAATAATTGTAAACTGTCCAATAGTTTAGCTTTTATGAATGTATAACGCTTTTAATAGTATGTACTTGGAGGAGGTATGTAGCTATTTGAAATATGAAAATAGCAAAATGAGTTTGATACATCACGTCATATAATTTTTTCTTTCTCTTCCAGAATAAAAACAGAATTTATCTCTTGCTGTAATATCCTGATTTCACACAACCTATAAGTTTCAATAAAACTAACGTCAGAAAGAAAATATTCGTAATGTAAATTTAATAAACGGAACATTTATCTTTTTATTTGTTTTGTTGTGCGAAAACTTGACCGCTATTTTTAGTTGGATGCACAAATCAGTGTTTACAATTAACTAGGTTAAAAGTTTGTTTTGCCATGCAGGTTCAATAGCCTGGTTATCCCAACCATATGGGAGGCTATATACCAAATCCCCGAGGACTTGATCAAAAATATTATTTGTCAAACCTGGAAAAATATAATCTGTACTGATTGCGGTGGTCCGTAGTCTGTTTTACGTCAATCACGGGGGTCGGGGTGAATTTGTAGCTAATTGACCCGGAAGTGGTTTGTGGCGTCTCGCCTTCCCATAGTCCACTAGGAGTTGGAGAGGTCAATCTTTAAGCGCTTCTCCTTCTTATAAAGATTTGTGGTGAAGAGGTAGAGAGAAGAGATGTGAGAAGAGAGAGAGAGAGATAAAGAAAGAGAGAGAGAGAGAGATAGGTAGAGAGAGATAGGTAGTAAGATAGAGAGAGGGAGAGAGGTAGAGAGAAAGAGACAGAGAGACAGAGACAAGAGAGAGAGAGGGAGAGAGAGAGACAAGAGAGAAACAGAAAAAGAAAAGGAGACGGATTGGGAGACACGGTGGTGGTGTGCAAAGTATAGCGAGAAAGTTTCAATTCCTTTTGCATTTGCGTGCACATTTCCTTTTCAAATATTGCCGCCTTATTGGACACTTTTGACAACTCCTGACGCGCGAAGCAGGATAGAGATTTACAGGTCATTATTGTCCATTTGCGAATCCAATCCTGTGTTTCTTCTTAACAAGCTCCTCGCTGCCTCCGATTAACGGGACCGATTATTGTTATTTGAAAATTAATAACTTAGTTTTACTTTTTTTATGACTGTGCAAGGTATTCAATGTGATGATTTTGAATTAACGGGAACCATCTTTTTTTCTTTATCTGTGTAGGAAGCACTATCGGTAGTCTCGGATGACCAGACGTTATTTGAACACACTTATCGCGACGTGAATAAATCCAACGCCATCGTCTCCTCGCCTCCGAGCAACCACATCCTCACAACACCTGTCCACAAGCCTAAGCTCTCCGTGGTAGCATCGCCGACGAACGAGAGCAACCTGTGGAGTTCATGCGTGCAGGACCATAGGATGAAGCAGGAGATCGACCAGACTACGGCGGGCGCCCACGATGGGCTCCCGGCACCACAGGTCAGCCGCGGGGAACCCGAGTCGCCTTTGGATTGTAGCGTAGCGAAACCCCGCCAGCAGCCGCCGCCCCACGGGGCACCACCGGGTACCATCAATGCAGAGCCGACGCAACCGGCGCCGCCATATCCGTCATGCCCTTCACAGCCGTACCTCGGCACCACAGGTTCTACGCCCGAGGAGCGGTCGGCCTCAGCGGGTACAACGGGAAGGTCACCACCACCCAATGTCACCACCAATGAAAAGAGGGTCATCGTGCCTGCAGGTATGACTACCCTATATTTTGTTCTTTTTTTGGGGGGGGGAAGGGGGCGGTATCATTTTTTTATTATTATTATGTCATGCTCTTTAAAATTCTTACTCTGTTCACTGACACTTTCATTACTCTTTTGCTGTTTTATTATAAGCGTTTTCCCATTCAATTTTGACGTGTTCTCAAAACCTTTTACATTTCGAGCATTCAATTATGTGCAGCATGTATTCAGTGCGTATGTGATTCCGGCGATATTGAATGCTCGTATCATTAAATTGGATGGGAAAATCTACATTGGATGGGAAATTCTACTTTGTGTTTAGATGTTGAAATTTTACACATATTACATAAATCACGTACGTTATTTGGTGAAATTCAATGATCAAATTGTTAAATTGATTGACAACAGTAAAACGGTAAACAGTTGACTGAGAAACCCTATATTATGGTCAGGAGTTCGATTTGGGGGCAAATTTTGCCCACCATATTTCGCTATTATACATTTTGTGGACAAAAGTTATTTGTCATAATTTCTTTAATTTTACGATGATTGCATTAAAATGAGTAATCTGAAGACTGTCATTTTTATCAGACACCATTTAAAAGGTCACCGAGTGGTTCAGTTCTGATGTTATTCATCACATCTATATAGCAACCTTTAATCTGGCGTTATAGGCAGTCATTAGCTCATCCTAAATAACATGGTTTTGACTTGATAAGGACCAGAGGAAGTGTTCTATTAGCTACCTGTTGATCAGGTACTGAAATGTTTCATGTAACTTGCTACACCACCACGTCAAACTTGCCTTTCGTACGAATTTAAAGGGGAACTTAACCCACACCCTTATGCGTTCTCAGTAGATGGGGAAAATACAATGATCAAAACTGTGAAAAATTGAGTAAGATACGACAATCCATTCTAAAGTTATGAGTTTTTGGATTGACACCCCTCATGCACTCCTCAAATTGGTAACCTACATGCAACGAATGGCTGCCAACGTGGAGAACTGTCCATTTACTTTGCACACGTACTATCACATTTTCTTCCTTTTCTAAAAAGCAACGAGGAACTTTTCTATTCAATATTTTGGAATATATCTTGTTGAGTTTTTGTCTACTTGTCTTTATTCATTGTATTTTTCTGCATCCACTGCGAGCTCATCAATGTCTGGGTGAAGTTTCCCTTTAATCAGTTAATTTCAAAACGCCTTGCCACATACAACCAATCACTTTGATATACGAAATGAACCTTCTTGTAAAGCTGGCAAAAATTAACCAAACACAATGCCGTCTACCCAATCGTTGATATTGGTAAATATTATGTCCAATTTCTAGTGGAAATGAAAATGGATAAATTGGATAAAGTTTTACAAAATAATAGCTATGTCAACATTATGTTTCCCAGTGTTGAGTAAACGTGTGTCAAGTGCTTCAGCAGTGAACCAAAACTATGGTTCATGCATTTACCAAACCGTGGCATTACTGAAATGATTTACTGAATAATCATGATGTCTAATTTCATGTTTCTTCTAAAGGGTACTGTTTTTTTTTCTTTTCTGGGGTGTAGCTTCGCTTAGCTTACAATGATCACTGATTACTGCGTTACATAATGCGTCGTCTTAGTTCTGAGAATTGCTCAATTAACGTTATTAATGTTTCCGATGTCCTCCATTTCAAATGCATGATGATAATTGATTAGAGCAATACGCTTTCCTTGAGCTCTGTGATCGCAATTTTGTTTACAAAGATATTCACATCACAACACAACCACAAGTAGCACCTCCAATGTTAGAGAGATTTAGTCATGCCACCCCCCCCCCCCCCATTTTGAAAAACACAATGGGATGTCACACAGGAACATTTTTAGTCAACATACGGCCAACATATAATCATCCTTTTTTGGGGGGGGGGGCGGGGCGTGCTCAGAGCGCAGAGTTCAAAGGAGAGATACGGTACTCAGTTGATACTAACATATTTTTTAATTATCATTATTATTTTTGTTTATAATTCAAATGAAAAACTGAACCAATTCACCACCGGGCTGGCGTATGTCCTACGTATTTTTGTGTACAGCAAGCGTGTGAAAATGTTCCATACTGCGCCTAGTGTATAAATGTAAATGCAGAGATGCCAACTGCGCTTAATGTATATGCTAGAGTTTAAAATGTGAAACACTTCAAGGCCAAAATGCTTTTCGAGACAGAAAGCAGGCTCTTTTATTGTGTTTTTTTTTCGTGAGAAAATATTTGTTTTAGCTATTAAGTGATTCGGGTTTTTTTTTAATCATTTGTACATATTAAGGGATGGTTGGCACCCCTGCAAATGCGGGACTAAGCCTAAACCAGCATGGGTACACGGAAGAAAAAAAAAGTTTATACAGCGTTGACATGCTTGATGGGGAAGAGAGAGAAAATCTGGGGGAGGAAAATTCACTCGTCAATCAATTAATATTTTGGTGAAAATAAACCGGACCCCCATCAGCCTTATCGGTTGGGAAATTGGTTAACTGTGGTTTGGATAGATGAGCGCATTCGTTACGGGATCTATGGTTTTTATCAATTAACTGAACATTAATGGTTGTCTTCCCCTAAAAAGGCAACACCGGGGCAACACAGTTTAGCATGTAATAGGCAGTGATAGGCGGGTTTACTAATAGATGCAAATTTTATGCATACCTCTAACACAAAGGTTGTTCTTGACAACCAGAAAGCTTGCCCGAGGCTTGCTCGACATAGCAACAAGTAATGTATGCAAACTAGATTCCAATTATTGAAGTTTTATTGTTACCAACCGGTCTATGGAATACCACGTAACTACGTTAAACGCACATAAATGTGAATATATAAGTAAACCCGCCTATCATGCCTATTAGAAAGATTGTTGAAAATCAAACCACTTAATTTTTTGTTGTGATGCCCAGCGTTACATATTTTAAGATGCACAAATCAATAATGTTCACTCAAATACTTTTTGGTGTTGGCAATCGTGTAGTTAACTAACGAATTATAGCTTACTGAACCACTGAACCACTATCCACTTTTTCCTTCTAAAAACCAAGCAAATTATTTGTCAAATAAAGTTTTAATCTTCCTTTTTTTTTGGGGGGGGGTGCGGGACGTTTTTGTAAATTTCTCGAGGGTCAGCATCATTCTTTTCTCATTTATCGATATCGTTCTTTAAAAAATGACGCCTTTAATTTCTCAAATATTGTATACATAACGCTATATTGTATTTTCAAGAATAGAGTGAAACATTTTTCATATATTTCGTGATCGCTTATCTCTCATTCCAATATGATAATAATCTAATCGGATTCTTGTCCGTTTTTACTGCATTCTTTATTTAGACAAAACTTTCTCTAAATAACTCATGACGTCACAATGATGTCTAGTGGGAGTCAGTGCACGCAACAAAGCTATCGCATAAAAAATCAAAGGGAATATTTTAGCCAGGTTCTGAGATTTCCACATCAGCAGAAAGTATAAATGGAAATCTTATGACATTAATTGTTAGAGGCAGCTACAGACAAGAGGAAAAGGCAGGAATGGGACGCGGGGAAGAGAAAATAAAACAGTTAAGTCGGAATAATTCCCGCAGTGAATTCCCTTTCCTCTGCGTTTTCCTGCTTGATTCCGTTTTAAATTTAATTCACAATAAATGCCAAACCTGGAACTTTTAATCGAATTGGAAGGTGCGTGCGTGTTTGAAAAAAAAAATGTTCTGTAACATCGACTTATATTAGACTTAATTTTACAAAATATCGACTCATTGACTACTGACTTCTGTAAACCCCATAGACTTTGTGCAGGGACTGCCATGTTTCAGTAGTCAATGGCTTAAAATCATGCATGTTTGCGATTAAGACTATTGTAAGAAAAAGAGGTGAGGCGACGGTGAATAAAACGAATGATAACTATAATTTAATGATGGCAATAATAACAGAAAAACTATATTATTTCCATGAATGAAACGAATCATTAAAATAAAAAATAATGATATCAAAAGTGGATATCATAAAGTACATTTCAAATGATATTTATCAGTTTATGATAAAATGGCATCAAATGTACTGATTATAATGAAATAGATAATAATGCTTCAATGTAGCTTAGCATAAAAATGCGACATTAATTTTCCATCCATGTCTTTTTTTTCTAAAAAAAAATCGATCGCCTGCATGGTTGTCAGAAATAACTGGCGTGCAGACGATGTGTTAGAATTAATAATGCAGAAAAGGGCGGGGAAAAAACAATGTTCGCCCCATGCAACATCTTATTGTGTGTAGTAAAATGCTTGGTACTCCTGCCCTGCATATACGAACGCCATTTCTAGCCTTGCTTCAAGGTATAATCAAATAATTTTCATCACCTGTTTTTAGATTCAACCAGGTTTTTTTTTTTTACATCTAAAAAGGTTGTAATATGCATTTCTATTATTAATATATTGATAGTAATAATGATGAAAACATTATTGAGTTTAATAATAATATAATAATGATAGAATAATGATAATGACAATGTTATATCGAAATGAAATGAAATAAATCAAATGAAAATAATGATGAGTATGAGATTACCAATGACAGCATCAGTTAACAATTTTCTCTCGTAATGATTTTTCTACATAAACTGGTCAACTAAGATATTTCAAAGGATTTGGAATAGAATGTACAGTAAAACACAACCTAGAAATTGAATGATAGCTTCATGAATTATCAATGAAATATTCAAACAAATAATTTCTCTATACTATATCAAAACAGCTTTTGATAATAGATACAAAACAAAACGATTTACTGCAAATGTTCTCGCATTGATTTAGACCGGGGAACTTCTGGCTTAGCAGACGTCCCGCACCAGACTGTTTAGACAGACATTTCTTGACAATGTTAAACGCATCGCGTTCTCGGGTAGTCTATTGGACATGACACGAACGGGAAATGCGCAGCCCCTAGCCGGGCAGATAACCATCGGACTCCGAGAAGAATGCTACGGACGGATACGGGCTAATGAGCGATGTGAAATAGTATCTTCCGAGGGGTGCACGCCGTTGAGATGTGAGAATTGAGGTGAAAAAGATGGGGGAAATGGGAAAAGAGATTGGGAGGGAAGGAGGACGAGAAGGAGTAAAGCAGTAGAAAATCAACAACAAAAAAAAAACGAAAAAAAAGGAAAGGACGAATTAAAGGAAGAACACGAATAAGCTAATAGCAGTAGAAAATTATGACGAAAAAAAAAGACATCTGAAAGAATGAATAAAAATACCCAATTGCTCTTCAGATGAAAAATTATAAAGAAAAAAAAATGAAGCGATAACCGACAAAAAGCGAAATAAAAATAGTGAATTGAATATAAGATATTTGATATAACAAGAACTGAAAAAGAAAGTCACAGAAAAGCAAAGAGAGATAAATATGACATCGACATGAATGGAAAAATGTTGCAGGGTAAAATAACAACTATAGAACAAACAGAATGGAAAGGGAAAAATAAATATGTATTAACTTTTTTAAATATATGATCATGATGATAAGGAGTAGACAAGAGCGAAATGAAATGGAAAACAATTACAAAAAATAAAACAGGCATACGTTATGAATGACGAAGCTGTGAGAATTTCCAATGTACCCTAAAAAATTATCTTTAAGAAGATGATAGCATTTTTTATTTAGCTTATGGCCGCTTTAATGTTGTATATAGGCGTTACATGATTAATCAACTTTTGTATTGATATTTATAGCCAAACATCTGTTTAAGAGAAGCAGCGATTTTTTTTTTTCAAAGAAACATTTGATGGGAAACACAAAATAGAACATAGGTCTGAATCAGGTGGTTCGGAAAGCTGTCTCGTGCGATGTCATGGGATAAATATAATCAGCGAAAGGGTATTACTCGGCCTATTTAATACGTCAAGATTAAAGGTGCAAGTTAGCTTCTTATCCCTTCTGGATAATAATGTATATCAGATTACAAAGATAACCTCTTTTTCCTCTTTCTTTCCTTTTATGGAGGTTTTAGATCCCATGGTGCAAGAGGATAGAATGCGACCCCGGGGGTATCACCAAACCCATTTTCCTTATCCCTCTCCCCTTCCCCTTCCTCCCCTCCTTTTCCCGCCCGATTTACCCCCATTTTTCGCTCTCGGTTTACCCTTCTTCGGGCGTAAAGACTCTTCAACGCATCGTCGCCATTATATTAGCTTTTTTTTTTTAGCGATATAGAATATGATTTGATTTTGTTTCACGACAGATAAATTATTGTCACTATTTCATTCTATCCAACAGTAATGTATTAATCAGTTTAAGCGATTTGCATTATGTGCAAATTCATACGAACAAAATCTCAAATTAATGTAAATATGCATTAATCATAAAACCTGATATTATACAATCATCAGAAAGGAAAATAAGAAATAAACACCTTCTAGAAAATTAATTCGAATCCTAATATCATTGATATATAAGAGTCCCAGAGTTTGCTAAAATTAAATGACATTAAGCTGATTGAACTAATTATTGGTGTATGATTTGTTTGGAGGGAAAATCAACCAGTTATACATACTTTATACCTTTCAGATTCTAAACTTTTATAAAATAGAAAGTCCATATTACTTGAAAACTGCGCAGTTTAAACGATATGTCAATGACTGGCTACAGATACACAAGCCATGTACATATATTACAATCGAGTCTTGTCAAGGATCTGTAGTGTCGCGAGCCAGTCTCACAGCGTTTGGCGGTCGGTACCCAATGGGGCGTTTCCCGAGGGCCGTCGGGGGTAAAAATAGGATGTTATTTTTCAACCCGAAAGACAAAATGTAAACATGGGGGCTGAGTCGTGTCACTATTCTTGTGAAGTCTGAAACTTTTTTTTGAAGAAGATGAATAAGAGGGGAAGGATGATAAAGGGGTGGAATAAACTTAGCATATGCCTAGACTTGCAGCAGTAAGGTTCCTCACCCCTGCTATGTATTTTTATTGGACAGTTGGAGGGGCGATGAGCGCAAAGAGAAAATGAGTAAAACAAATGTTGCTTGCGTAAGGGCATACGGAGAGATTTAGGTGTTGTTCGCTGAAACTTAAATATTTTGAAGATTTGCTCAATAAGCTTGCTTTATTAATTAAGTAGACCTAGCATGAACTCTTTGATGACGTTTACATTCAGTGAGTAGTTTGTGAAATGAGTATACAAGTAACCGTTATCGTTCGCTTTGTGACCCCGTATACTTGCCCGCAACAAGAAGAATGTAAACAAATTTATGATAGAGATCAACCTCTTAACCAGTTAATATAACGTTACGTCTTAATAGCATGATATAGTCAACGATAACTCTTTGTATAGATTGTTATATTGCCGATGTTTTGTTTGTTATTTAGGTTTGCCGGTATGTATTTTCTGAATGTCTCAATTTGTTGATTATGTGTGTTTATGTACATGATGAAATCAAGGAAAACGTATGCAATCTTAAGACGATCTTTCTCTACATAGGCATGATAAGGGAATGTCTTTAAGCTTTTTTGTTCCAATACTGCAAGGAAAGGCGGAAATGGGTCGGATAATAAACCTTAGAAACAAGGAAATTGAAAATAAATGTATTTCACAACGTAGCTCGATATCACGAAAACGATTCAAAGGTAAATTGACAATGAGAGAATTCAAAATTTATTTAAATACGATGGTGAAAATATTATGGGGATCATGACTATGGTCACCATAGCAACAAGGCGTTATCTCCATATCACGTGACTATGGTTGTCTAACTCGATCTACGGTATGCCCAAAGTGACACAGTCAACACCGATAAATATGAATACGGGTACCATCTACCTGTCTACTTTTCGAAGTGATCATTTTCAAAAGAGATTATATATCGTTTTTCAATCAAATCTGAGTTATATTAGTATGTATATAAACACATATCATATCTATATTTTGAAGAGATTATTTGCAGGGGGGTAGATCGATTTTCAATAATAAATTTGAGTTATTGAGAAAACACGATATAATCTATTGAACAAAAATTAAGTCGAACGCCACTTTAATGCTCTTTTATAATGCTACTAAAATCGGAACCAGCTTGTGATTGTTGTGTATGCACAGTTCAATGCACGGTGTACTGATCTTTTGTCCGTGCCCCACTTTATTTTGCGGAAATAGTTTATATCGTGTTTAATAATAATAATAATGATATAAGTTTGTATTTACATAGCGCTTAATAAAATTTTCTCTGAGCGCCTTCCAAAATTTTCATAACATCATGATACCTATGAATCACAAATTATATTACTGCTTCTTAATACCACATCGTTACAACTTTCAGCTTTTGATCACATCTATGAGTTTTCCATTTAAAGAGGCGAGTACAAGCTCGCACAGAGAAACATGTGTATCCCCGATGTTCAGATGTTATGAAAATGGATCAAACCTCCTTTTGCTAAAAAGTAGGCCATTCATCTCTTATTTTTTAGATTGATATTCTTGGACTTGTCTCCGATTTGCGCAGAGGGAATTTAATTAGATTACAGAGGATTTATGTAATCACGTGTTGTCCGTATCAAATTACACAGCAGGGGGAATACCCACGATAATTTGTTGTCAGGAAATCAAATCAAATCGTATAAATTAAGAAGATCAATTTGGTGAAAGAGTTCATCGGAATTATGCTCTGCGGGGAATATTCCTCGTTTGGTAAAACGCGTAATAAGTAATATAAGTTTCTAGTTCTCTTTTTATCGATGGTGTTTGAAGTTCAAAAACCGAGCCAGGATAAACGAAAATCCACGTCTGTTTTCATGCAGCCACAACAGTGAAAGAGTGAAGTATGAAAAATTTATATGTAAAAACATGAATATTAACTCAACCATAAAGTCAGATGCATATGGCTGTAGAATTTGCCTGTTTAATTTTGTCCTAAACTTTAATCTTCAAAGTAGGTCTATTTTCAGATCTTATAAAGGCTGTAAATATAGGGGACCATTGGCATAAGATTGTGTTTAAATACTGTTAAATTCAAGCTTAGTTATTTACTATTTGAAGAAAAAAAATTAATAAAAGTGGAATTTCGTGGATTCAGGATGCCCTTTGAGATAAAGCAAGCGAAAAAACAAACAAACAACCCTACCCTTAAAAAGAACCATGTATAATTTCACATACTCGTATGGAGCTGCGCTTGAAGAGCCTTTTCAATTTGACCAATTTAGTACCGTACCTGTTACTGGAGCCAACATAACATATAAGAGAAGTAGTTTAGTACTCGCAAATCAAACAAATAAAAAGAAAGGATTTCATTAGCTTAGCCTAGTGTTTTATTATTGAGCAGCCCCTTTAGGGGCAGAATAATAGTACATAATTCTTTGCAGTATCTGCATAATAATGTGTTGCTTGACTTCGTGTTGTTCGACTTGGCAAACTTTGCCAACTTTTTCCATACCGTTTTGCTCTTGCAATATATTATGCTTATAAAACTCTCTCATGTCTCACATGTACTAATAATATCCCTAGTTATAACCCGAAGAGTGAATTCCTAAGTTGACGGAACGAAGTTTGTGGAAACCATGGAAAGTAAATTCGTTTTGACGGCCGTCCCTCAGCGGCAGACCTTCACCGGAAACTGCATCAATTGTCGGCCGTGTCTACCGGCATGATGGATCCTGCGCCACGCTCGTGGGCGCGTGGATCTAAGGGGGAAGGTTTCTAAGAAAATAAAATGAACGGGAGAGCAATGTTTGTATGATGGTGAGTTGGGGAGGGGGTTAGATATTTTTTCTGTCTGTTAATGGAAAATCTGTTCGTTGATGATTGGAAGGGGCTAATAATTCTGCAATAAAACTGACAATAATTCGGTGGCTTGTTTTATGAAAGAAACATCATATGATTATTATTATATATTTTTTTTGGGGGGGGGGCTGGATGTGTCTATATCTGTTCATGGAAAATCTGCTCATTGATTTTGTTAGGGGCTATTAAATTCGTAATAAAGGTGATAAGAATTAGGTTTGTTAATGAATGAACAACATATTAGGTTCATGGGCCGGGTATAATTCAAAAGTATACATAGAAATACCATAATGATAAATTCATGCGTGTGTGTGATATCGAAATAATGATATTTGGGGATCTATAATTCTAGTTTTGCTAGTGTTATACACATTTAATTTAGTCAAGTTTGCAGTACCCGTTTCTCCGTGAAAGTTATTCAAGCGGTACGATAAGTCAAAATTATAACGCAACACTATTCTCCCCAAATTAAAGCAAAAAAGAAGCCACTTTTTTCATCTAATTTATGTTGCATTTACAGAGTACTATGAGATCGATTGCTAAATTTAATTCATATTTTTCTTATCAAATTAGTCTTTTGACATCGTCACATTACATCCACAATGTTCAAAACATGTCTAGAATTAAGTGATGACTGATTCGTTGATGATTATTGAGACACTTATTGACTTCAGGTTTCGAAACAAACTAGTTTTGGGTCGAAGTAGAAGGGGGAAAATAAATCATGCCCACGCCTTTTGTCTCCCTAGCCTCTGGCGATGAACTATGTGTTATGTTGTAATGATTCAAAATCGGGGAAAAACTGCAAGAATGTATATCATACTCATATCGTATGATAGATATGCTAGAAAAAAAAAAATCATGCTCTGGATTTGATCCGGATAATTTCCCATTTTAACAAATCACTTAGGGAAATTCAGAAATGTTACAATTATAATACCATGGTGATAACAAAATAGTAACAAGAATGGTTATGGTAGTGTTGATTATAGTAGTAATAGTGGTAATGAAATGAGACTGTGTAATAATGATAATCACAGGATTATGCGTGAAAATTGGAATAAGGAAAAACAAATTGTACATTTCTTCATGAAATGTATGACACATGTTTCTTTTATCATGTTTATTGCATACTTGCTTCTACTTTGGATCCATTTGTGTAATATGAATTAAAAAAAACAATCTGGTATCTATTTTCAAATCAAATCAAATCAAAACATTTTATTTTCAATTCTTTCGAAGATTCAAACATATACAAAGTCATGAATAATGATAGTAGTATAACAAAAGTAATGCATGTTTATAACATTACATTCACATTAATTTCTTGCGTTTACTATGATGTGAACTTTAGCACAGTTAAGCGAACTTGACCCCGAAAACCCCTGCCCGCGCTTTCGAGCGTCGTGCAGTATCATGACCGCCCAAGGTCAGGCGATTGAGGCAGGTGCAAATGGCTTCAAAAAGTGCACAATCTAAACCCAATAGATCAATATATTGAACATATAACACAGGCAGTAATCTATCACCTCAGGAATTATTTAAATAATGTTGTGGTTTGATTTAATATTGATATGCTCATGTGCAGGGTTTGCTCTGTGCAGAAGTTTTTGTCGCGAATCGAACGATCAATAACGATTGGTTGAAATTACGATTGTAAAAATAGAATCAAGAATGGATTAAATTGGTACCAGGGGTGCTATATTTTCATTATGTGTTTTGAATATTAAAAAAATTACTATTGTTCATGTAAGTGAACTGCAGTTTTGCTCTGTGCAATCTGAGATATACGGCGAAGTGTATATTCTTAACGTGTCACTATCAGACTATTACATTGCCTCCTCCATCTGTATCTAAACATTTTGAAGAGCATATTTCCAATGAGTTTATTTTATAACATCATCATTTTGCTATACATTATACCTTGGATGTCTATTCTTATAAGTGTGGACTACATTTTGTAATATTTTTATGATTCGTGCGATATTGTTGCCGTATTTTGAAATGGTACCAATGTTTGCAGGTAAGAAATCATTTAACCCAGTGATTACCGAATTTTGTAGTTCCCATTGACTTGGAGCAGGAGCAGCCCGGTTTCAGGAGTCAATGGGTCTATACAAGTGATGCCAGAATTAATATGCGCCCATTTTTTTGGAAATCAAACTTTTTATTTCTATTTTTATTTTGTGGTTGAAATATATATTTGTCAGTCATTAGCCTCTTTTCACGGTTCGGTCCAGTTTCAGTTTTGAAAGTCTACTTTTAACCATATATTGTTTAAACACATTCTAATAGTCCTGATATTACTTTTAAGAGCACAATAATTCAAATGTCCACATTTTGTGCGCTTGTTTATGCATACATGTTCATCCAGGCCTCTTTGTTTATGAAAGTCTACTTTTTCAATGTTTTTATACGACTTGTGATGTTCAGAGGATATATATGCTCGAACATTATTCCAAGGCCACTCTACAATAAACGTGCACCGATATATCAATGAAAAGTTTAAGATGGAAATTATTACTGAGCCCCACGCATTGAATTTCATGTTTGTCTCATTTGTCATCTTTCACAGATCCTAACATGTGGACCGCCGAACACGTACAGCAATGGGTCCAGTGGGCTGTCAGGGAATACACCCTGCAGGATGTCCAGGTGTCCAGGTTCAACATGGACGGCAAACACCTCTGCAAAATGACCTGAGAAGACTTCAGTAGACTCACAAACATATGCAACGTAGACGTACTTATCTCACACTTAACCTTCCTCAAAGAAAGTAAGTACACTTTAAGTATTGTTTAAGCACGGTTTATGCAAAGTGTCATTTGTGATTTGATAATGCACTGTGAGGCTAAGCACTCCTTAAGCAGTATTAAATAACATACTCACAAACAAATGCAACGTATACGTACTTATCTCACACCTAACCTTCCTTAAAGAAAGTAAGTACACTATAAGTTTTGTTTTAGCACTGTTTATGCAAAGTGTCGTTTGAGAATTAATCAAGCTCTGTAAGGCTAAGCAATCCTTAAGCAGTATTAAGGAATCTGCTCACAAGCAAATATGTTCTCATCTCACACCTACCCTTCCTCAAAGAAAGTACTAAGTACACTTTAAGTGTTGTTTAAGCACGGTTTATGCAAAGTTTCATTTGAGAATTAACCAAGCACTGTAAGTTTGAGCACTCTTTAAGCAGTATGAAGGAATCTGCTCACAAGCAAATATGTTCTCATCTCACACCTAACCTTCCGCAAAGAAAGTACTAAGTACACTTTCAGTGTTGTCTAAGCACTGTTTATGCAAAGTTTCATTCGAGAACTAATCGAGCACTGTAAGACTAAGAACTCTTTAAGATGTATTAAGGAACATGCTCACACGTAGAGAATACGATTCAAGATATCAAGGGTTCTAGAAAAGATATTTGTAAAAATGACCCCAAACGATTGCAAACACAATGCATCGGAGATGTAATTATCTGACGCTTAACCTTTCTCAAAGAAAGTAAGAACACTTTAAATGTTGTTTAAGCACTGTTTATGCAAAGTGTCATAATGACAGGTAATCAAGCACTGGAAGGCTAAACAACATGTAAGCACTTTAAATCAAATAGCTCATAAACTTATGTTATACATAACTATCAATTAATACACCTTGTAGGTCATTCAATAATTGTCCGGGTTTAACATTGACCAAACATGATTTCAGTACACCCACACACATTTGCACCGTAGATAATGCTACGCAAGCACTGCTTAAGCACCGAACATTGTGGTTAAAACTTGTGTTAAATAGCTGCAAAATTAAGCACTGATTAAACATATTCACTGCTGTTGTTCTGTATGAGTCATACCCAACGTTTTAGTATCAACATTGCTTTTAATAATTCAGTTCTCCCCATGAAAAAGGGACTGTAAGGAACAAAAAAGAGAAGAAAAAAGAAAAGGAGAATCTACAGCCAGGTCATGAATAAGAAGAGAAGAATTTGAGCGCCTGGAAAATATTTTAAAAAGCCTGTAATTGTTGAGGAAATTTTATATTCCATTAGAAAAGAACAAAATTTCATCTAAATGCGATAATTCATCATCCCAAACTCTCGACAACAATCACATTTCATCGTTATTTCGCCATCTTGAGGACATATCTTGCCAGTTCTCATATTTTCTTCGTAGTCAGGTAGTGTCCAACTATCAAAGCACATGATAGCGTCGTCTTGCTTGCTAGTTCATTAATTCTTTATACTTTGATTGATTTGGATATCAAACAGATATAACCTAAAAGAAACCAAAAATAGTTATAATAGAACTGTTTACGATAATATGCAAAAAAGTCCACATCTTCAGAAGATAGCATTTTAATTCTACATGTTTTATTTCAATTTGTTTGCAAGTTACAATTAAAACCTTTGATCCTTCGGAGATTAGTCATAATTCCGTTCTTATAATTGGGACTAAATGATTGTGATTTCCAATTGAATTTTAATAAAACATGAAGAGTTCATGTCTTTGTTTTTTGTTCTGCATAGGGAAAGGTCAATTTCCTTGATCAAATTTAATGTACTTTTTTTCGAGAGTGTAGCGCTTTTGGTCCAATCAATGCACATAAATTAAGTTAACGGTGTCCTACTAAAGATTTTGTAAACCACATGCATTTTTGCTTGAATTCGTGGGACACTGTTAACTTTATTTCTTTACCTTGCAATAATGTCATGACTGTAACAGCGAACCGCTGTCGACTCGTGCCGTGACCCCGGGTGGGTTCACCTGTTGCGCCGCACCTGAGCACGCGTTTCCCGTGTAACAATCGAGATCTTAATTGGAAAGACAACGCGAAATGATAGGGGTGGGACTACGGTAATTAGTAGGGAATGAATGGGATCCGGTGGGGAGTTAAGCGACAGGTTGTTTGCTATTTTGAGACGTGCTCAGGTAAAAATAATGTTCAAAATTGTAGAAATATAACTCTTTTGGATTTTTACCAGTCGCCAAAATATGTGGGTAAATCAATTTTGTTGTGATAAAAAAAAAAATAGGTTAGGAAGGCGAAGTGCATCATTTTAGACCGTTCTTGCAGTTTTAAAGATATTAAATGCAGCCTCTTTCGTATCATATCTCTTCTTTAAGAACATTTTGCTATGCGATGACGATTTCATTGACTATTTGACTGGGTTTAGATGAAACACAAATGCAAAAAAATATGTTAAATATGATACACTTGATCTTCAGAGAATCCTCGACTTTGCTTTGTTTTTTAAACAAATAGAAACCAGTGCTATATTGCAAAAAAATAAATTTGCACTTAAATGCAACTCAAATGAAAAGTAGACCTACAGGTAAGTCCTAAATAGGAGATTCTGATTGATTGAAAATGGATTGGTTTGTGTTTTATGCAATACACCACGTTAACACCCCTTTATTCAAACTTGAGAACTCCGCCATTCACCTGTTCCCCTATGTTTTCACGAAGTGTCCGCAAAGTATCTAATTGGCCTCATAGCCTAATGCAGTTAATTAGGAAGTGGCTCATTGAGGCGGTCTAATAGTAATCTTTCATAGGGGTGCACGTCTTGACAACAGGGGTGCAAAGGCCGATTTATACCTTTGCGTTTTAGCCTGCGTTGGCCCAGCGTTGTTCTAAATTAAAAACGCTCCCTGGACGCACAAAGACGCAGGTCATACGGTGTGCTGACGTTCGGCGTACGCACCTTGAACGCTAGTCGAACGTCATCCCATTGTCTGATCCGCGTATACTGTCTAGGGAGAGTTTTCAATTTCCGAAAACGCTAGGCCGACGCAGTCTAAAAGCGCAAAGGTGTGAGTCGGCCTCAATGAATAGGATGCGAGATGAGAGTAAAAATGGGATGAGAAGGTGGAGGTATAGAATATTAGATCCTTCCTCTATTCTGTCTTGTTTTTCCTTTGTCCCTGTATAACTGTCTCTCGTAACTCACTCAGAGTCTGACATTTAGGGACGCTTGGTTTAGTCCCAAGTTTATGTTTATTGTCGCTTTCCGCTTCCTTCCCATCCTGTACTTCTATTCTTAAGAATCCATTCTACAGTCAAACCTGTCTATAGTGGCCACCAAAGGGAACACATTAATAGTTACTGTCGACAGGTAACCACTTAAGACAGCCTTTTCTGGCCATTGTAGACAGGTGATCAGTACAGATAAGTTACCGTTTAGGCAGGTTTGAAGGAATGTGAGATTTTTCAGGTCTGTGCCAAATAAAGTTTTCTTTGGTATGCATTCGATATGTTAGACCTGAGAAATTATGAAGAAAATTGTTAATTGCACCCACAACAGAATGATAAGCTATTGCGTTTACCCTTAACGATAATGATGATGATGATGATAATTATAATAATAATACTATTGATGATAATAATAATGATGATGATAGTAGTAATAATAATAAATGAAAACAAGGATAATCATACAATTTAAAAAAAATCACGATCATATTAAATAACACTTCTTTGTTGAGAAGTTATGGTCTGTGAAATTGTTATTAAAATAATGCATTTCGGTACAAAAGATAACTGAAAAGCTTCCAATCGATACAATCCAAATGGATATGATAATAATAATAATAATAATAATAATAATAATAATAATATTAATAATAATGATAATAATATTAATAAGTCTGTATTAATATAGCGCTTAATAAAATTTCTCCATTCGCTTTATAAAATTTTAATGAATGACAATGAAAAGAAAATCAAGTGGATAGTAGTAGAGCATGATTTTCTGGAGCGAAAATTAGGTGAACAAAACAAGATGGCGTCCTAACCGGAAGTCGGGTATCTCTCTGCATGTTAGTCGCGTCTAAAGCCCCCTCGCTTTACCTTACGTGTCACGAACGCAATTAAGGGATTTACTGGGACGGGGACTGGTAATACAAGCTGCTCTAACGAGGCACTTCCCTCCCTCTTTTAACCCAATCGGGCACTCGTAAACATGCCAGAGAACACCCGAGAGACTTGAAGACAAGTTGGATTGCCCTTCGTCGAGTAGGGGGAGGAGGTTAGAAGGTTAAAAGAATAGAGTTATCCTTGATGATTTAGGGGGAGTTAGCGGATGATCGAGAAAAGAACGTTTGAGTTGCAGTCTTTCGTCGCAGTCTTTTGAGAGTATGACTATGCAATAATATTAAGTTTTGAAACAGCACCTTCATCGCCATCAGGTGATAAAGATGGTGAATAAAGCGACTAATCAACAGAATCAAGCAAACAAACGACCATCACTTGTTTGGATTTAAAATCTGTCAAAATCTTCCTGCAAAAGTACATGTGCTAGCGATATTAACATTGAATTTTGAACATGTATTTTAATTAAAAAACGATCCAAAACCAATGATGACAAAATTGTCAAATGTACTTGTATTCCAGAAGCGAAACTTTGTCAATGAACAAGAGATGGCGCTCTGCTATTATCATATCTTGATCAAACCTGCACAAGCCGTAGGCATGGAGGAAGGCCATACATTTTTTTAATTTTGTTTTTGCGACTGTAGAATCCTTCAACAGCCCCCTAATCTCTCTCATTCATGTCGGCAATGTTAGTTTTCAAGAGTTCGAGATAACATTCATCAGGCAGACGGGTAACAGATTCCAAATCCTTTTTTTTTTTGTTCTTACTGTCTCTACATTCGTCGTAGATGGCAGCAATGCTCTTAGCTCTCGGGTAATCAGAGAGATTCTCGGCGATCAGATGCCAACATTTCGAAGGCCCCATTTCAACATAACTTTTAATGCATTCTAAGCAAGCCAAGGGAAAGTATAGGTGTGCAGTTTGTGGCATTTTTAAACTTACATCTCCTTAATCATATCACAACTTAAATTTAGGCCAATATTTTAAAGGAAACGTGTTTTTATAAAATTACTCACATTAAACTCCAGCTAAATGTCAGTCTGCGACCAATTGAATACTAAATAAAATGTGAATAAACGAGACAGTCCAATGGTACATCTCTTTAAGGGTTTGGTGGTATTCAAGATATCAAACAACATGAATACTTAATTCCAAGTAGCCAACTTTCAGTATTTTCCCCCTGAAAAAAAAAAACATATTTCATTTATCAGAATACATGGCGAGTGTTATAAATTCAATACGTATGGCGAACACTGGTTAAACTTTACCTCCTTATTTCAATCTATACCCAAACTAACGGCCCTTCTTGGCTTAACACGCCTTAACTTACCTCAAACATAATTACAGATTGTAAATTTTCTATGGAGGCACTTCATTTTCAATCTGGCGTCCAGATATTTATGAGGTTGTTTTATTGGTCTTCTCGACATTCATTTGAATGGCATAAATCTCAATATGAATGTAATCACTAACGGCCGATTCACACCTTTGCGTTTTTAGCCTGCGTCGGCCGAGCGTTGTTGAAAATTAAGAACGTACCATGGACGCACAATGTACTCTGATTAGACGATGGACTGTCGTCCGGCTTACGCTCAAGGAGCGTACGTTTGGAGCCCACCATAAGAAAGGTAATTCTAACGTCGTCGGTCGATCGTATGATCTGCTTATTTGGGCGCCATGATAACGTTTTTAATACTAAAAAACGCTGAGCCGATGCAGGCTAAAACGCAAAGGTGTGAGTCGGCTTTAACATGAGACTTTGAGACGAGAAGTGAAATAATGGGGAGGGGTGTGTGTTGGATGAGGGGATGCCATAAAGCCATGGACTTTACCCCCAATAATTTGCGGTGATTTGGAGTGGCTTTTCTCCGACGAATTTTGTATTAATCACTTTCTTCGAGTGCTGCGACCCTTGAGCTTCGGGGAGTTCGTACGTCGTCGCTTGCCCTTAACTTATCATGCACATCATGCACATGGTGATAAATTTTGGCATCGGTGCAATACAGGCTAACTAGCTATGGGACCATTTTAGACTAAATGCACCTAAATGTCAATTTTCAAATGGTCGTTGCACAAATCAGATAATACAATGGCAAAATCAACCCGGCGCAGACAATTTGACCGATTTACTTTGAAAACTATATAATTATTTATGCTTCAGGCCGAAATATTACGTGTGTATTGTTTCAGATCAATCGGAATCTTTTGTAAAGTCGAGAGATACGGCCTTCTTGCTCTGATACTTTGATTAATTGATATGATTTTCATCATAAACTCGACTCTGGCTTGTAATCTAGAATCAAGAGGAAAACATGCCGAACATGATCCCGTGTGATGTATAAATTGTTGTTCTATTTATCATACAAGAGATTCATTTTGGAGGGGTTCACATAGCAAGTCTGGTTTAGTGGGCGGGATAAGATATTATCGAAAAGGAGTGATACAAATGATACTGCATGTACATTGATACGGGAAGGAATAAGTATTTCGTAGTTTAAGAAAGAATATATCATCACTTGTCAATTGAATCCGAGAATAATTAGAATGTTTCTACTTTCTTTTATTTATTTTTTTTTTCGTAACACCACTCTACCAGGAATCGATTGGTGTAGTGTTCCTGTATTCTACACTTTAGATTTGTTTTCCTCAATACCTATACACACAAAGCCTAGGATTCCTGAAAAAGCTATACAAATTCATAATGAATTTTTGACGTACTATATAATTATGCACAAAATATATAAATGCATGCACTTGATAGTTGATTAGGGTAAACTGCACCATTGACGCCTGTTTTATAACACGATATAAACTATTTTCGAAAAATAAAGTCGAACACCATTTCAATAGATCTTTGTAATGCTATTCAAATCGTAACCGGCTTGTCATTGTCAGATTGTTGCGTCCGCACAGTTCTATTCACGGCGAACGGATCTATTCTCCTTCGACCGACTTTATTTTTCGAAAATAGTTTATATCGTGTTATTTTCTCAAACATTTCCTTACTGTTCTCAAATGATTTAACCATTCGGGCATTCAATTTCGTCCAATTACGTACACACCCTATGCATTTTGTGTGAAATCAAAAGCTCGAAATTTAAATTGGTTTGAAAATAGTTATGAAAAAGCAAATGATGAAGCCTATGCTATTGCACATGCACATATCATTTCCACTTAACCCGTTGACTACTGAATTCTGTAATACCCATAAACTTTGTGTAGGGATTCCCGGTTCCAGTAGTCAAAGGGGTAAAAGTCTAATTTGTAAATTCATTGATGCAACTCGATTGAATTTGAATTTCTTCGTTGCGACAGTTTTTGCAGAGTCATCCATCGGTTCCAGTTTTGCAGGCAGCTGTCAGAAAAAAATACTTGTTTATGTTATTGATTTGATTAAGTGCTTGTATTTTTGTAATATATGCATTTATTCACCAGATCTGGACTGAAACTCAATACCAGAAAAGTAAGTTTCGAGGTATTCCTTTAAAATGTGGACCCTTTTCAAAAAAAGAAAATTCATATCATGCACCCCTGCATGGTCTTTTTTTTTTTTAGGAATAAGGATGGGTTTCATACGAAAAGTAGTCGATCATGTGACAAAACTAGCTGATTCGAATTTCCCTCGTGTTGTCGTGATACAATACAAACAATAACTGGACATGTTTAAGTTTGATAACGATTTATTTCTATCAATTTTTTATCTAAATTTTCTGCAGCTCCACTGCCAAATCTGCCCAATCTGCCTAATCTAACGTCCGATGACATTGACAAAGCGCTGCAACCAAGCCCGAGAAATCCACCCACCTCACAAGGTATGTAGGTCATTACACATGCGCAGTTAGTTCATCTCATAGTTCCGGGTCATTACACATGCGCAATTAACACATAGTTATCCCCGGGGTCATTGAACATGCGCAGAACATTCAATATTCTGACTGAACTGTCGATTCCATATTAGTTATCTAACACCATATTCACAGATCCACTTAACTCTATATAAAGGGAAAACTAGCCACACCATTTCTAACCTTATCATTTTTTAATAGAATACACTTAATACAATTATATAGACTCAACTTTATTCATAATGTAATTAGTTTCGCTGCAGTGGAATGCAATTCGTTTTAGTAGATTTATTTAGTAATAAAATAGGTAAATGATCAAGATACAGAAATACGTTGCAATAAAACTTTTCTAAGATTTCTGAAATGTCCTTAGCGCGTTCATTTCATATCGGATGATAGTTGAAAACCATTTTATTTGAATATTTCGACATCACCTTGGGAAATTTGTGATCAGTTAGTTTTTTGCATGTAAACCAATTAAAAAACAAATAATTCTTTTTCCACTTGTATTGTATCAAAATCGTTCATGTCATTCATATAACATCCCATTCAACTGCCAATAATATGCTACTATCCCATTAATCGCATTTTGTCTCTCTGTCTCTCTCTCTCCCTCTCTCTCTCTCTCTCTCTCTCTCTCTATCTGTCTCTTCCACTCTCTCTGCATTTCTACCCTTCCATCTTTAGGTTATACTCCAGGAGCAAAGACGACGCTCGAAACCAATAAATACAATGCGGCTGATCACCAGACTACGTTGGAGTCAAATCCGTCAGGTAGGTGGACTACGCCCTCTTTGAGTGATTTAGGTAATGGTCAACAAGAAATGAATAAATAAGAAATAAACAAATGACCAAATCAATCAATCTTATCATAATTAAAATGTAAAGAATATAGTCAGATAGTTAAAACAGCCTTCGTTTGCGTATCGAAAAAGTAAATTTTACAGAACTTGAAAAAACAATTTGGGTAAAATATTACTTAATTGTTGGGTAAGTTGGAAATATAGAGATGATATTTGCCTTGCAGTTGCAGAAAACATTGCCTAGCAGTTAACTGGGTTGAGTTTTCGCCCAATACTTTTTGCAGCGTATAATTATGAAACTGGCTGAGAATACGTATTCAAACATTGTACTAATTTAATTCGTTGTGATTTATACTGCATTAAAAGGCTCCATTTCGAATCTAACTCATGAAGTTAATTTTATTCAGCAAGAAAATCATCCACACTGTGCTGCACCCAACCCAGGTGGGGTGAACGGGTACAGTGGGAGGAAAATTTATTTCTTGAAATACAAAGTGCACTGGTGGTTGTCGGGCTATAAATAAATAAATAAATAAATAAATAAATAAATAAATAAATAAATAAAATATTACTCCTAATAAATTCAAGCAAATTTCTGTGGTCCAAATAAATTTAGCCAGACTAACCGGTATCCCACTGCGAAACTAAGATATAAAATGGATCAATAGATAACATACAATAAATGTAAAACTGTATAGAAAACCAACATTTTGTTCAAACCAGGGTAATAATAAAGCAAAGCGCCTTGGAAACTCAGCAGAGTGGATACGTGCGCTATGTTAATTACATCTTTATTAACATTTGAATTTTTGTTTCTTTTTTTTAGGTGGCTCCGCCTTCCCATACCCTCCTTCCACTACTTCCACAGTTGACAGTGCCCATCGCATGCCTCGATCAGGTTAGCATTCTTATTTTCGCCTGTACTGCTGGTGCTAAATTTAACACCACCTGAAGTCTATATTGGACCACATCAGTAACAGTTTTTTTTTTTTTTTTTTTTTTTATAAACACCCGTTTTGAATCAATCTAGTATATTTAAACACCTCTTGGGGTGGTTTAAGCTCCTGAGGAACACAATGCGGTGTTTAGATATATCAATTTGCCTCCGAATTCGTTACGAGAGTTATTTTAACACATTTGGTATGGCCGTATATAGACCCCGGTTGGTGTTAATTTGTTTTTTTGTTTTTTTGTTTTTTTGGGCGGTGAACACAGTGATGCCAACCTTTCCAGAATTATATGCAAGATATCAAATTAGAATATGAATAAAGCTACAGCTGAAAATAAGTGAGAGCCAATATGACAACAATCACCATACGTTCATCTTTTCACTTGACTATGACTAAATCGTTGACTTTTCATAAAAGTTCACCTTGTACATATTCCGGAAAGGTTGGCAAATCTGAGTATGCATTGATAGTTGGTCATTATTGTTATTCAAGTTTATGTTCCGAGAGGTGTAAGACAAAGGTCTACGTAGTAAGAAAAAAAGTGTTTCGCCGTCTGTCACGTCTGTGGTGCAAACCGCTAATATTACACGAGGATTGCATTCTCGACTGCCATATGGAATCTTCTTACAAAGTGGTAAAATTGTACAAATAGCATTTTTAAAAAGACAAGGCAGTCGAGGATTCGAACCGGGAACCATGAAGGGTTCCGCCGTTTCAAGACAGAGGTTCTACCGACTGAGCTGTAAATCAGCTCATTTGTGGCAAAATCCTACTCCGGGTCTAAATTTGTGTGGATTCTGATTGGTCAAAAGCTAGACACCGGTGAAAGTGATGGTGATTGGAGGACTGCTATCTCACTTTGCTTCAGTTATGTCTTCATGGTCTTGTCTGCTGGATCAGTGTTTGAAATCAGCAATTTGGCATGATGATGGAGTGCTCCACAATATAAAGATGAATTGTTTGCTATAAGCTACGTGAGAAACCGTCTAAATACCTTTTCCCCTCATCCCCAAGATCAATAGGATCATCTCAATATTGTCTTTCTTGAAGGAGTTTCCGTCCCTTCAAAATGAAATTAAGATTACCCCGGCTCGACGGCAATTAACCAAAATTATCCTGCCACTCTACGAAAAGGGACATCTTCAACCCCGGAGCTCCGGCGGGAAGATGGATAAGAAAAGGCATCCTTTCATCGGGGAAGATTCTTGTATGGATAGGGCAGGCGACGGTCAATACTAAAAGCTTAGTTTCGCCACGCGCCCGTATATTGTGCATGTTGTGATTATTAAAAAAAAACTTAGCTATATCGGAAGCGAATCGTTTCAGTTTTAAGAGAAATTGAGGGAGGTTTGGGGTAAAAAACGAATTCGTGAATAGGATTGAAGAGTTTAGCTTTGTGGAGGGAGGTGGGGATTTGGGCACTGTTATGTTATTCTTCTTTTCGAGTCTCTCGGCCAAACAGTCCGAGGGTATTGTATCGGCCACGCGCCGCATTAATTGGCCGACGGAGCCCCGTGCGAGGCGCGAGAGCACCCCGCTCGGCTGCGGCGGGCTATGCAAATACTAATAAAGGCAGGAACTCTGGACTAACGAGCATACTCTTCTGGATTCTGCCTTGGGTTTGCTGTTAATATGGGGTACTCGAGTGGAAAACCCTATCTAAAGCACGGCATTTCCTTCATTAGCGAGGCATTTCGTACAATATTATATTCATGACACTCATTGCGAAGCGTAACACTTATGTAAATCTTATCATGCTTATGACAATCATGAACATTGCCCCCTTTAATACACACACCCTTATTAATTGGGTTGAGGGGTGACTTCATGTGCTTGTCAAAATTGTTTTCGGTTCTTTTGTTCAGTTGACATTTTGGTCAGAATCAATCTGCGCGTCGATTGTTTTCCCTTTTTATGAAGCAATTGCCAAAAAAAAAAAACAGTTTTCTAAAAAATGGGCATATATGCTACAAACAAGTACATACCCCCTACACAAACAAACAAACATGACATCAATAATCACGTTTAGATGGACTCAATGATCCCGCCATTAATTCAAATAATCGTTATACATTCCATGCTCTCGTTCATTTAAAATCAAATTCATACTTGATGACTGCTTTTCTGATTATTAGATTACTAATAATACTGAACAGACATTGAATGGAATTTTCATATTAGGAGATAATATATGGAAAGAAGTGATCCAAAATCTATAGGAAGCGATTTTGGCGAACGAATGATTATTCAACAAACTTTATTGGAAGAGAAGGAAGCATCTCCAGTGTATTAGACGCGTGGGTTGTTTGATTGTGTGAACTGGCCCAACTTTTAAAGTCAATATGTTCATCATATAATACTGAATACTTACACCAAATATTTTCCAAGAAGGGGCGCAACTGACGGATAAGACTGTGCCGAGCGCCAACAATTCTAAATTAATTCTAGATTATAGCTTATAATTAAACCTCGATATTTTTTGTTTGTATATTAGACATCATCAGAATGATATTTTGAACGGGTTTTGTGTTCATTAATATGTGTTGTCATATTTTCCAATGAAAAACAATTCGTTGCAATATGAAACATTCCAGAGGTCACCAATAAAAGTCATAACGCGAGGGAGACAACACAAGAAAAGAAACACGATATAAAATGAAGAGGTCGAATAAAGAAAAAAGATGAGAAAAATATTAAGAGCCAAGCGGGAAGGTAAGGTTACACACACGCGATGCCGCCGGAAATACGAGTGATTTAGCGGGCACAGAAGAGGGCAGGGATGGCGGTGAGAGGAAGGATGGATGGATAGATAGATGGAAGAATGGGAGGATGGGTAGGTGGAAAGAGAAGGGACGGGAGGAGAGTTAGGCAGTTATATTGAATAGTATCAATAGGTACACTCTAATGAAGAATGTGTAAAGTTTACTCAATATTGGGTAAAACATAACACTTTTAACGAACTCATTGCAACGGTGTGGGCAGAAATCAGATTTTCGCTTTTCAAACAGAGGATCGGTGTTCGAATCCCATCGACGACATATAATATTTCATTCCGGTAAAAATGCATCCATACTAAGCTGCACTAGGC
>BQKZ01004427.1:30726-52534 GCA_036244855.1 Temnopleurus reevesii | reverse complement strand
ATACCTGAGGTATATTTTATTTCAATTCCCCGTTGTCATAAAATGGAAATGTAGTAAGGGTTTCACAGCAGTTGGCACCTATGTTGAAATGGATATAAATTTTATCTGATCGTCCACTATTTGAAATGATGAATCAAACAACCTCAAATTACATATTACATTGTTACAATTGATCTATTAATTACATGACTTTACAAGACAAACTGGTGATTGACAAAAACAGATGACTCAAGGCTTACCTTTGAAACAGGAAAATTTGAAATGATTCAAGGTGATATCATATCAAGCGTCCAGTGCTCTAAATTTTCTTTGGTATATGAATCATATCCTATATTTGTTTTAAAACATGTAATTTGAGTCTTAAATCAGTTATGAAGCAATATTCCCAAAATACACTACACAAAGTACAAAAACATTGATATAAATTGTGAAAAAACAGGTATAATTTGGCAAGATTTCTATAAATTTACACTATTCATACAAAATTCATGATATTCTTATATCATCAAACAATTCACCCTGATATTCTTTTGCAATCGGCATTCAATTCTGATCGTAAAATTAAGAAAAGGAGCCATCTATTTTTCAAATCCAAACCAAATGTCCTGAGGTTGAAATCCAGCATAGCAAGCTGGATCTACTTGTCTTTCTGTCGCACTGTAACAACAGACTCCTTCTATTGTCAGAATCTTAACAGCATGAGATTGGGTTTGGACGATGCAAGCTTGTACTTCAGTCAATCTCTGTTGACTGGAGCCCTTTATTGTCTGAATCCGAACCAAACACTGCAAGACTCTACGGGATAAGAATACATTGTAAGACCATGGACACTGGATCAACTTCTCTTTCAATGATCTCTCTGATGAAAGGATCCATCTATTGTCTAAATCTGAACCAAATGGCTAAAGAATTGGAATCAGACAATGCAGTCCTAAGCAAATAATTGTTTTATATCAATGTCTGATGACAGGAAATTTCTACTGCCAGAATTAGTACTGAATGGAGTAAGATTGAAATCCAACAACGCAAGCCTGATCGACTGGTCTTGTCTTTCAGTCACTCTCTGATGAAATGAGCCCTCTATTGTCCGAATCTGAACCAAAGGGCATGAGATTGGATTCTGACGATCCAGTCCTTAGTGATTTGGCAAGTCTAGCTTTTAATCTCTTATTATCCTCTGCTGCACTCTGCCACACAACCTCCAACTGCTCCTCAACTTTCCTGCAAATAGACACAACAGAGAAACAAATAAATAATTTAGATGCACCATATTTCTTTATTATCTGTTTTCTTTATTGTCCACAGCATTAGTATACAAATGATGCGCAGATATGAGTGGGTCGGTAGGAATTGTTTGCACAAGGTAACTATGGAACAGTTAAACCCACGAGGCGAAGCCGAGTGGGTTTAGACTAGTTTCCATAGTTACCGAGTGCAAACAATTCCACCGACCCACGAAATAAACCTGCGTATCATCTGTTTTATAGAATGGGCACTGTCACATACCCCCAAAAATAAATTTTGACAAATTTACCGGATGCATGAAATTTTTTACCGGACGCATGAAAATTTTTACCGGACGCATGAAATTTTTTTACCGGACGCATGATTTTTTTTACCGGACGCATGATTTTTTTTTGCATTATTTGGGGAGATGTGACAGTGCCCACTCTATAAAACAGATGATACGCAGGTTTATTTCGTGCATATTTTTTTTTAAAACAGATGCATGATACCGAATGACTCACTGCTAATTTCTGGACTGTAATGAGTCTACCGCGTATAAATCCTACAGAAAACTGAAAAACCTGGGGGGTTTTGTTACATTTTGACAGAATTTCTATTTTCTGTAGGATTTATGCGTGGTAGACTCATTGCAGTCCAGAAATTAGCAGTGAGTCATTCGGTATCATGCAAATTGCAAACTTATACATGTAAAAACTTACCTTTTTCTGGCAGACTCTGATTGCAGTCAAATGAAGATATTTTTACAGATCTAGTCTATGTACACTTATTGGCTCCATTATGTCATTTGTAAACTGCTGTAAACTTCGGCGTAGAGTAACACTTTTACTTCTAGATCGAACAACGTTGAAAGTCAAGGAAAACGTAGAACACTGTAGTATTAACAGTCAAAATCCAAACAGTAACTCATTTACATGGCATTCTTTTTCATTGTTATTGTTTGTTGTTATGAATGTGTACCACACAGTTACTTATGTTGAACACATTACTGGAGGTGCGTGTGGTATTACTCTGAGAAGAAGGGAAATGACAACGGAGACCGTGCAGGTTGGAGGGCTGCTAATGGTAGTCGAGTAGACGTTGATGGTGATGATGTTGCCGGCTGATCACTCGGTTGTTCACTGACAAGAATGCCGTCAATGATTGTCTGTTGTTCATTGCGAAGTTCCCTGACTTGTTGTACCTCTACAGGTACGGTCACCGGCACTACAGCAGAAGCACAAGCATAACTTGTTGACGGTTCATCAAGACTAGAGTCGTAATCATGAGTGACGGACTGACGTTTAACGTTGTCGTTATAGAGATGTTGTCCAATTTTACTGCTCATTTCCTTCTTTCTCTGTGCACTTGTCTTCGTGTAGATTTTGATGGAGCTTTCACTCCTATGACCGCTGACAGACATTATGTCCCTGGACTCAAAACCAGATTGATCTAACGTAGTAACACATGTAGCTCGCAGACAGTGATTTGTGTATACTCTGCTACATTTGGCGTTGGTAGAGATGATCTTCATCTTATTTGACAGAGTGTTAATACCGACCGGGCTGTTCTGATACCACGGGTCACTGTCATTCAATGGCTGCTTTGGTTTTGGCTTCTGCCAAAGCCATGGACATGCAGGGTTTAGTTTAGACAAGTACTTTTCAAATGTTTTGACAGGGCATCTTTCGGTGTTCGGAATTTCATACATCAAACCTCCAGTAGCTTCGTCGTCATTTTCTCTGCGGTTTTTTGTTAGGTGATCACGCTTTTGAACATATTTCAATCCCTCATCATCAACACAAACAGAGAAATCTGATGGTTTGAATTGGCGTACATTTTCTCTCCCTCTGTTGCAGAAATATGTAAGCAAATCAACAAATACCTTGTTCTGAAGTCCTGCCGGACTGTTGCAGTCCAACTGGGTCTGTATCTTCTCCATGTCAGCATTGGAAATTGGATCCTTATGATTCGTACTTCCTAATCCTTCTCGCTTCAATTTGACCAAAACTGCTTTGAACATCCTACAACTCTGGGGGAAAATCGCATTCTTACAAATGTCGATGTTGAAATTGTCCAAATAGTGACGCTGGATGCCGTACCGAATGTACTGCATTGATTTCTTCGTGTATTAAGATCCATCACCTTTACGCAGCGATGCGAACATAGTGGAGAGCAGCGAGTCCAGATCCCCGGTGTCCTCCTTCGTTACTGCAGTCAGTACGGCTTCTCTTTTTTTCAGTCTCGCAAAGCATTCTAGTTTTGTGAATCCGAATTTGATCGCTTTCTTTGTGCTACCTGCATCGACACCCTCTACCAATTCTTCCAATTCTACGTCCGTGAGCAATTCAAATCTCGGTCCGTCGGTCGCCATTTTTGTTGTTGTGAAAATTGAGAGCGATCGTATTTTTTTTTCTTCAATAATAATAATAATCGTATCAGAATAATAATCGTATCAGAAACGATAGCGATACCGCACTAGTATCGTTTATAAATCATGCACCAGTAAAATTAATCGTCTGCTAGAATTTTGCTCTCGACCAATCAGATTGAAGGGATTTTTCTGGACCCAACACACCCATTCTATAATTGCATATTGTAAAATGTACTAAGGTCAAGGTCAATGTCAAGGCTAATGGTTGAAGGTCACAGATTATTGTCAACTATATAATAGGTGTACACGTGTCAAATTTGAAAATGTTTTCCAAATTCATACTTCACTCTTGTGCTATTACAGGAAAGAGTCATTTTTATTTTTAAAGTCAAAGGTCAAAGGTCAAAAGTTGCAAATCCTTAGGCTTATCTTATCCAGAGGTACAAATGTAGCAAAATTAAAGTAAATTCAAAGGACACATTTTATATGTCCTACAACTAAGTGGGAAGATGTGTTCATACCCAAAATGTTCTTAAGATATTAAATTATATTAATTATATATATAAATTATGATTAATTATCTCTGACTAGCTGACGAAGATGCTTCACTTCTCTCTCGTACTGACTCAGACATGGCATGACATACTATAACTAACAAGCGCCTGACTTGGATTTCCCATAAAGTATACCAATAAACCCAATACTTACTGTTTATCAGCTGCGACTGCGTCCAGTGCACCCTGCTTATTTCTGACTAGCTGACCAAGATGCTTCACTTCTCTCTCGTACTTGCTCAGACGTGGCGTGACATACTACAATTAACAAGTGCCTGACTTGGATTCCCCTAAAGTATCAAACCAATAAATACTTACTGTTTATCCGCTGCCACTGCGTCCAGTGCGTCCTGTTTATCTCTGACTAGCTGACCAAGATGTTTGACTTCTCTTTCGTACTGGCTCAGACGTGACGTATGGAGTTCATTCTGATCCTTCATCCGATCCATTATGTCGTCCATTTTATTTCCAGCTCTCAGTTTGTATGTCTATAAAAAGGAGAGAGACATATTGTTGAGTTAAATCCTGTCCTATACCTGCCATCTTTTTTTGTAATACCATACTCCTGCATTGCTAAAATTATATTTCACATGCAAACATCTTATTCCTACTCAAACTTTTTTTTTTAAAGGAAGAAAAGTACAATACTGAATTCCCTAAAATTTTCACTCATTAGAATGCCCATAGACTTGTGTGCATTATTCTTTCAAAATGTGAAAATAAGAACTCCCTAATGTGTGAAAAGGGCTGAATTTCAATGAATTGACTGAAGTTTATGTGTATACAGTAACAAAATTTTCAATAAAATTATCTGCTGACAAGTGTGATAACCAGTCTTGTAATTTCAACCTGTCAGTCTACACATTTCGGCCCTGATGATGATTATCTAAATGGCAACCACATAGAAAACAGAGTTATGGCATATTTAGTAATGAAAGGTCAAAGATAGTCCCTCTGGGCACATTGACCCTTCCAGTCATTGGTTGTGAGATCTCCATGCATTTTTTTTCATGTTACAGAGACTTCACTCTAATTGCAATGCATCTCAAAATACCTATATTAAGCGAAAAACCAATAATAAGAAAATACATGATGCCCGAAATTGCATTTGGTTTGATTTCATTTGGTTTTATTATCGGTAATGGAAACAACTCAAAATACCCCCTAAAAAACCAATATACATACACAAAAAAATGAAAACCCAAAACAAAGATAATTTGTTAAAGTAACGAATATTACAATTGGAGCACTTCATTCAGTTCCATTAGCACAATGGATATGTTGTCCCAGGAGGTCCAAACAATATAAACACAACTGCTGCAGGCAAGCATGCTCGCAAAATTGTGGACGATTTTATTGTACACTGTTCATACAAATCTTAACTAACTATCATAAAATACCTTGAGTTTTTCTTCCATTCTGCCAATAGCAACATTGCCAGCAATCATCTTGTTCACAGCTCTCTCCTTCTCCTGCGCTTGCCTATGAGCCTGTTAGTATAAGAAAATTAAAGATGAATCAAAGACTTTTAATTTATAGCAATAAAAAGCACCTAACATGAAAAACTGTATAACCATAAGGCAAAAAGATATTGTTTGGTTGCTCTCGGATGCCATCTTTTAAATGAAAGGTCGGTCTGTTGGAAATTTTTAACACAATGATTCACACAATAGAGAATAGAATGCCTAAATACATCTGAAAATTACTTTTCAGGTTGTGTTTCACATGTTCATCTATATTTTTACTTTGATTTTTCTAGTTAAAATGAAAAAAAAATGGTCAGTCTTTTGAGGGTAACAATTTTTTTGGGGGGGATAAGGCAAATTAAAGAGATTCTGATCAAAACTGTATTTTTTTTCTAAATTCTTTTATGATTGTTAAAATTGCCCAACATAGCAGAGTAATTTCCATGGTCTAGCCATTCTTCATGTCTTCATTGAAGTGCTGAAGAAATTAATGAATGAATTAATAAATAGGCAATCAAATGTAAATGAAAAAAGATAATCTCACCATTTTCTTGTACGAGTCTCTCTCCGCGGCTGTCTGTTCAGCGATCTCCAAGACTCTATTGAGATGTTGATTGGCTGCTTTCTCTCTCGCTTGCGAGTGTGCAAATTCATTCTCCAGCATCGTCAATTTATGTTGTAAGCGCCTACATGAAACAGAGGATGATGAAATTTATTTAAGTGGAAGCGCCGTGGTCAAGTGGACCTGACTCTCACCTTTTAACCAGAGGGTAGCGGTTTGAGTCTCACCCATAGCTTCAATTTTGTTCAGCAAGAAATATATTTGCATTGTGCTGAACTCAAACTAGGTGATGTAAATGGGAACTGGCAAAAAAACTCCTTAAATACAGATATGCACCCTGTGCTTTAGCCGGTATTAATGCAACAGAGCGCTTAGGCACACCTCGTATGAAGCACTGTATAAATGCTATTATTATCATTATTAAATGTTGATGTTCGATTCTTGCCATCAACAATATGTGACAAAATGTGTTCAATTGTCCTCAATGTGCATTCCATACAAACTGGAAAATATGCATACTTTGTATGGGTGCTTGTCTGAATCCAATAGATTGATATAATAATAATAACCCTGTTACTGCAGGGCCTGCTGCCTGGGAGAACAATTTCTTAAAACTGAAGCGGCTACCCTGGGTAAATAAGGCAAATCCTCATTATTATAATTATCATTATTATCATACAATATAACCTCGAAAACAATTCTCACTTTTGATTCTTGTGCATCGCCTGTATCTCTCCCTTGAGTTGACTATTCTCAGCCTGGCAGTCTGCTACCCTCATAGCAACGTTCTGCTTTTCTGTCTCTACGGCTATTAATCTTGATAGAGTATTTTCTGTTTCCGCCTCGGCCTGGCGCTTCAGGTCCTGCATACTCCTAAGAAGCAAAATACACACCAACATGCAGAATTCTCATTGTTATATGATATTCATTATATACGATATCAGCATCAAAATGACTTTACCAGCAAAGCATTTGCATTCTGTCATTCTATTACGATATTAACAGTGACTTTACATTAGAACATATCCTATCAATGGCATATGGTGAAATTTTCTAACAAATTTGTGGTATTGGTCTTGCAAAAATGTCCATTCTGTATGATGAGCACCATGCAAAGTGTGAACATAACAACATGCTAAATACCAAACTGGTCCCGTAATGCCAAATAGGGCCTAAAGTGTTGTTATAGGAAAGTACTGAGCCTCACATAGAAGTTCAATGGAATCTATACATATAATGCATGCCCACATTTTCAGGAATGTAAAATATCAGCTTTTTGGGAGATATTGTCTTTTTTAAATGACATTCTACTTCAGTGGTTATCCATTTTTCTACCCCCTTTCTGGAGTGATGGCCTTCCTCCTTCTTTCATACTTCTCAAGCAATCATGCACTAAGAGCCTCCTTCCTGCCCCAACCTCCTCTTCCCTACTGAGAAATCCTTGGTCGGTCCCTATCGGCTATTACTGACTACCTATTACCTCTTGTACTCTGTGATGGTATCTAAATGTTCCTGCACAGGCATCTGACTCTCGGCCTCTCGGACGGATCTCTCATGCATATCTTTGAGGGCACCATACTTCATTTCCAGCTCGGAGAGTTCATTCTCGATGGCATTCTTCTCTGTTTCAACCAACGCCAGACGCTTTGTCAGCCTTATTGCTTGATTAAAAAGCGGAAGAAATTACATATCAAACATAATTAACAAAAAATTTAGAATCAAATTTCACTTTTCCAGCATAACAAACTTTTATTTTAAAACATTTTCACATGTGAGAAAGCATGAGCACAATACTCATAATGCCCTCTCTCATGAAAAAAAAGTATTTGTTTCAGTATTTGATTCCCTTTTTAACTATCCTAATGCAGAAAGTTGGAATCTTGGATACTGTTCTTCTTTGTCTCCCAAAAAGTGACTGCCATACAGATATTCCTATACCCCCTAATCATGTGTGATAGACAAAATTTAAGCTTAGATGTTGATAATTTTGCTACTTTATCATCTTATGTTTAAGTCTACTTATTTTCCCTTGCATGTATTATTTGAAAATCATGGATATTTTTCTGCCATAGATCCCTTTAATCTCGGACTGATCGGTTAAGTTGTGTGTGCTTTTTATTATTAAGTACTATTATGATTTATGACATAGACTTGTGTAAGCTCCAAGTTGGATATGGTACTTTATAAGCCACAACATATATGATTGTCATATCATATACTACAAGTTACAATTATCTCTTTACCTGCTATAACTATCATTATATTCTACTTATGAGATTGTATTCATTGTGATTGGTCAAGGAGCAGTCATGTGATTAAACATATTTTCACCATGAAACAAATTGGATATGGCGTGACGTCATCCTCGGAATAGTTTTCGATATGTCAATATTCTGACGTCATCTTTTACGATAACTTGATATTCAGCTATTCATACCGCGATAACGAGATCAAAGGTCGTCGAAGCATAGGTAAACAATAATGGCGACACCCAGTGGAGAAATCAACGACGATGAACCTAGATTTAATTTCATAGGTGATGATGATTTGGGGGAATTCATTTCATCGACAGATTACAAGTAGGATATAAATTTGATTACTATTTCGGTTTACTTGTGTAGGATATAAATCAAATATACCATGCGCATTTTTCGAAGTACTATATGAAATTATGGATTCTTCGGTGACCAGCATAGTGACTATTTTCTTCGGGGCTGTGCCCCTCAGAAAATAGTGTTATGCCAATCACCTCACAATCCATAATTTCAACTAGAACTTCTCAGTGCATGGTATATTTGATTACTATAAATCTCAGGACAATGGAATCACAGTGGGATCATTGGGCCATATCTATGTGAGCATTTAAAGTGATTATATGTAACCAAAACTTCTGAACTGGGCAGGGTTTCACCAAGTCATTTTAAAAGTTAAGAAGGACTTGACAAAAGACTGGCGTAGGTATTTTATAAAATGTTACATTCATATGATTCTTAATTATTCAGCTCAAGAACTGATATTAGTCATTCTTAAAGTCACTCTTAGAGTTGTTTCTAACTTAATGAAATGTCACCCATCACTCTATTTCACAATTATCACTTATAGTTATCTTCTTTACAATTATCTTTACTTACTTTCCTGTGCATGTGTTCTTTGCTGATCATGGAGTTTCTTCTGCTGTAGATCCATTTGTTCCAAGACTACTTGATTTTCTTCCAGGACTAGACGGGCCTGCTCCTCTATTTCATTCAACCTACAATAAAAAATGACAAAAATGTTTAAATGCAGTCATGGATCTTGATTTACTTTTTGTAATATGTTACATTTTGTCATCCTTTTTAAGCTTACCAGCTTTCTGAATGCCTGCTGTTCGGACCCAACCCCCCCTTGCATTGTGAGATCAAAGGAAAAAGTGGAGTAAGTAAGCAACTTTCCATTCAAGCATTTACATTGGTTCTAGCACATAAGAGAAACTTTGTTCACCACTATTCTGTAATGAATGTGGAAAAGGTGTGGTACCTGTTTGCAGAATTGCAGGAAGACTATACTTTCTTTTGTCTGTTATAGCGAATGTTAAGGCAGAGGTGTTAACTTTGTCCTATTTCTTAGTCCTTCGATCTCAAGATGCTGTCTCCTCTGGTTTGCAATTACTGTACTGACTAAGCCCTGGAAATATTTGGACAGATGGCAGACTAGACTAACCAGCTCTCTGGATGCCTGGCTTTAGAACCTGCCGCTTCTTCAGTCTCCTGATTTGTTGGAATGTATAGACTTACATTACTCACTGTCTGAAGAAAGATTAGAAGTAGAAGTTAAAGCATCATAGACTTTTCATACTTCCAAATTTGTTTTTGTTAAAGGTATGAACTTACCAGCTCTCTGAATGCCTGGCTTTTGGACCCACCCCTCCTCCAGTCTCCTCCAGTTTGCGATGGAGCCTCTGGTTCTCCCTGATCACCTCCTCGGCGCTCCTCCTCAGCTCCTCCACCTCCTCTACGTTGGCTTGGATCTCCTCCTCCTTCTCCATGAGCTGGGCCTCATAGGCAGTGATGAGGGGCGATAGGAGCTTGGTGTCTGTCAACCATCGTGGGGTATTCCCCCTAGAGGGTAGGCCAGGTGGGTCCCCTTTCTGAAAGTAGATGGGAATGATATGTTTATATCACAGATTAACAAACTTTTGATGGGCCTCACAAATGGTGCTCAAATAAGATGGGTACAGGTTCAGGGACTGAACTTTAGAATTTATATTTGTAGGGGAGCTATAAATAGCTCTCCTAAAGGCTGTCAAAGAGAATTTTAGTGGATTTAAATTGGGTCCTCATGTAGAAAGATTGGGTTAAAGGGGGCTCTATAAATCACTCCCCTAAAAAAAAAAAACATTCCAGGGTGGCTTCGGGAGAGCATCACTCCCATTCTCCTTGAATTCTATTCCTTGGACCATATCCTTTGACCGTCTTGGGGGTATTTCCATAAAGGTAAAAAATTGGCAAGGGACGAACCGACACTATATTTTAAAAGTGGCATTCTTGGGCAACGAAAATTTTTTTTTTTCCTTGGCCTTACAATGTATAGATACATATATACTGACCTGCGGAGGGGAGTATTTAGCTTGGTATCTGCTAAGTTGGATGTTGAGCTTATGGACGACTGTTTTCAGGTCTTCATTCTCTTGTATCACTTGCTCTGCTTGCTCTTTGAGTTGGTTCAAATACATTCCTGGAAAATTGTGAGAATTTTTTTTTAATTCTAAAATTCCCAGTTACTTCCTCAATATCCTAATCATTAGCAGCATTAGTATCATCCCCATCATCACCATTATTACCATCATCCTCATCATTACCATCATCACCATTATTATTATCATCATCATCATCATCATCATCATCATTACCACCACCATCACCATCACAAAATCATCCTCTGATCCTCACCATTATCCTCCTTTGTATTAGAATCTGCAATATCCCGTAGTTCCATATTGTCTCCTATAAGGCGTTTGTTAGCCTCCTGCAGGGCTTGTTTCTCTTCTCTCTGTTTTTGGAAAGTGTCATTCAACTCCTCCATCATCAATGATCATCATCATCCTTCCATCATCATCATCACCATTAACATTACCATCACCATCACTATCACTATCATCATCATCATCATTATGATCATCACCACCACCACCATCATCGTCGTCGTCGTCGCCGTCATCATGGTCGTCATCATCATCATCATCATCATCATTACCATCACCACCACAATGGCACCAACAGCATTATCCTCCTCACCATCATCCTCCTTGTTAGAATCTGCAATATCCCGTAGTTCAATATTCTCTCCCTTTAGTCGTTTGTTGGCCTCCTGTAGGGCTTGTTTCTCTTTCCTCTGTCTTTGGCAAGTGTCATTCAACTCCTCCACCTGAGCTTCAAGATCACCTATCAAAGAAACAGATCCAGTAGGAAATTTAAAATTCTCAGACATCGTGATAACTATAATGTGTTGTTTTCTACTTGATTTGCATATAAGTTATATGTGTAAATCATATCCAATTCAAACCTTGGTTGTGTGTGTAGGGGGGGGGGGGCACTGAGGAATCCACAGCCCCTTCTACCGCTAGCTCATATGGGGTTATGGCCTCTATAATTTTCCCTGAACAAAACTCACAACCTGAGCCAATGACATGGGGCTTTACATCATTCCCCCTCTTTTTGAAGAACAGCCCTATTTCTTTCCTTTTTTGTTGTTGCTTATCTAGCCACTGGCATCCATTGAATTTGCTTGTAGATGTGTTGTTGCAAGATATAATTTGCATGTAAGAATATTGAATATATTGCTGCACAATGATTCATAAATGTTCAAATATAATACACAATCTCAAAGTACTGCACTATGAATATTACATTAGTTGAAGTAACAGTATTTTGTTCTATTTTTTATAATAATAATATATATAATTCATATGGTGCCAAATCCACTTTTCAGAAAAATGCTCAAGGCGCAACTTTATCTATCAAATTATTACAAATAGCTGCAACTTTTACAATTATCCACATATTCATTTTTTCTTACCCACAAGCCCCAAAGATTTATTCAAATCTGTTCTGCGAGCCCTCTCTTGTACAAGTTGCTTGGTGCGTTGGTCAAGCGTATTCATCAGATCGTCCCTATCCTTCTGTATGAGATCCAGTTCTGTCTGCAAACGATCATTTGTTCGTCGCAGGTAGTCATCGCTGGCCGACTGCCCCGTGAGCGACTCTGACCGGTTTAGATGGCTGTAAATGTCTTTGTGAAGGGAGATATCATGAAAAATGAAATACACTCGAATCTGTGTTTTAGCAGCCACCTGTATATAGTGACCACCTGTCTACAGTGGCCACCATAATTAGTTCCCTCCAGATGAAACTCTGTGTTATATAAAGTTGACTGGTCTACAATGGCCACCTTTTCTGTTTCCCAAAGGTGGCCACTATAGACACGTTTGATGATAAGGGTAGGGTATGGCGCCCTGGGCGCCATACCCTACTAGCAGTTTTGCTATTTCTTGGTGTCCTTTTACCAATGTTTTGTGACATATACATGTTTGTATTTTATTATATTCATTTTTTTGGTAATAAAGTTCTTTCATTCATTCATAAATTATTCAAAGGTTCTTAATAATTAAATACAGATTCAAAAGAGGTATGAAAGCTTATTCAAACCAAATTTCTAGAAGTTGTGTTGTAGTAAATTAGAGCAAAAAGTGGGTTTCATACATTTTTATTGCTAAGAATTTTCTTCAAAATTTGATGCTGTAATTTTGTCCTTACAAGACACACTACCAATAAATGTGCCTAGCAACTAGTATCTGAAGAGGAGGTTGCACTACCCCCCCCCCTACACCTCTAAAAAAGCATAGCTATACGAGGTTTAACACTTATTACACGGCAATAACCAGGGCTGTATTTTATATACTAGCTGATCATAGATCTACACACAACTCTACAAATGACTGATGACCCTTTCTGAGGCACAATTCAATGCCCAGGGGCTATAGTGAGTACAGGAAAGGGTCATCAGTCATTCATAGAGTCATGTGTACCCCTACGAGCAGCTTTATGAAACACACCCCAGGCCATTTAATCAAAGTGTAAATTGTGAACTTTACAAACTCCAAAGTGCGGTGAAGCAAACCAGTAACAGAGAATCAGAACAGTGGATGTTGTTAAGATACTTTTGACTTACCATTCTCTTCAAGATGAGCTACTGCAGGAGGTGCAGCCGCGTACTGACTGTTGTCTACTCTTACTTTCTCAATCATCTGTGTGGAAAATATAGGAAGGTCAAAAGGTCAAAGTCAAAATATTGGGGGAATATAAACAAATTAACAAATTGTTGATCTTATAGTACATAAACAATAACAAAAGAGCAAATTCACTTTTATAAAGAATGAAAACAGTTTGATAAGAAATAAAGAATTTGGTCAGAATTCTCAATGATGGTGTATTTTTATTCCTGACAAGATGTTTGCTGTTAATTGTTCCGTTGTGATACTCATTATCAACAAGAAGTTCAATAAATCTTAAAACATGATAAGCAAAATATCAAGAACCTTTAGTCTACAACGAATACAAACACTCACCGGTTCATTCACAGCTTTCTTTGCCTTTGACCTCCCAGATTTCTTTGTACTTCTTCCAGAGAGCACCTCTTGGTTACTGAGATCTGTTAGAAGAGATAGGGAAAATAGTTTAAATGTGGTTTACAGTCATCCAGCATGGGAAAATCAGACTTCAAAATTAACTATAACAACTTATAAACATATAGATAATTTATATGTTCCAAACTCATTATAAAGATATACAAGATTTATAAAAGTATAAATATGTCATTATAACAAAGTGATTTGGGATCCTGACTCTTTTTAATTGTATTTTAGTCCTGATATAAGAAGGTTTCTATATAAAGAGGAAATTTTGCTGGTCCAAAGGACCTTGTTATAATGAGATTCAACTGTACTAGCATTTACAACTCCCTAGGTTAGTTATTGAATTTGCATTCCCAATGTTGGGGTGCAGCTTTCATTTGTTGGGGGTGAATGACTTTTATTTGTTGGACATACGCCGGTTTGGAGGGACCTGCATGTGGTTTAACTGCATCGTGGGTTGGGACTGTTTGAAAGACATTATTGTACTTACTGTATAGCGAGATAATTTAGCAGTGTTAATTTTTTGCGGATGGTTAGTCCATTAACATTTTCACGGGGTATTGAATTTGCAGGTACAATCCATGAAAAAAGTATGATTTCCCAACCTAACTAATACAGATTTTTCAAGATACAGAAAGTGATTACTGCTGCATGAGAAAAATGTTAAATGCCAAATAAGTATAAAGAATGACCATATAATCACAGTATACAGAGCTACCAACATTTAACAGCAACAATCAGGGAGATTGTGGAAGAAATCCAGTAGATGTCTATAAAATGCACACAACCTAATGGCATCAATGTTTCCATAATCCAGGAGATTGCTCAAAAACATGCATTTATTGTGCCCCATTTCCAGGAGTCTCCTGCGGAATCCAGGAGACTTGGCAGCCCTGCAGTATATTCTGGGTATTATGATTAGAAACGCAAATATAAATGCCAATGAAACATTGAAACCGATACTTTGACACTTCAAAACGCAAAGTGTGAATTATTGCACATGCTAACTTTTCATACAAATTCTGAAGGATTATTTTCGCGAATCTTAAATTTGCATTCAACCATTTCACTGCGAAAAGCGTGAAAATTAAACCCCCGCAAAAATTTTCCACTATACAGTACTGTATGTCGATTGAAGTGTTGGAAATAGATGCACCTGTTAAAGAAAAAAAATGAATACAAACCTGGCGATTGCTGCTTTCTCTTCCAAGGAGCAGGGGGAGCGATGAGATCTGAGAAATCGTCAGCCGACACTCCGGTGAAATCACTCTCATTTGATAGAATGGATGAATGCCTTTCAAGGGGCTGCAAAGATTAAAAAAAAAACATGTTTCATTTTAATACAGCAAACTATTTCATTATACAGTAGGATTTGAGAACATCAAGGCTATTTTGATATAGTGCACTTTTCTTTCAATATCAAACACAAAGACAACTATAAGGAATACATAGAAGCCAACACCAACAGCAAAGGGCACTCTCATGGCTAAAACTCCGCTGCTATTTGTTTGATAGTCTATCTTGGAATTTTTCAAAACAATCATCAATATAAAAAGACTTTCCTCACAACGATGAGAATAGTTGTATTTCTAACCATTGTAAATGTACAAACTAGAATATAGTCCCCATTAAAAGAACACTGCAACATTATATTTTCAGGTGTGATGTCCTGGCAATAACATGTGTGTGCCAGCAAAATACCCTGTGTTACTGGCTAAAAAAATGCATGAGCTCAAAATTTCATAAGTAGTAAATCTGATGTCTTCATGAAAGATCCAACATACAGATCTATATAGCTCATCGTAATATAACAGTTGACTTTTTCCTGTTGGGGGAAGTTATCCCTTTGTAATTATATTGCAGAGCTATGTTTTTATTTCTAAGAATACTATATCATACCTAAATGCAAATATGCTTCAGCAAAGAAGGATAATAAAAGTTGAACAAAATAAAATCTGCATTAGAATATAGAATGTTATGTTACACTGTACCTCTCAGATCAGTCTATATCTTTATTCTAAAGACAGGTACATAAATAGCATTCAGAAGTGCTTACTGTAAATCAATAAGACAAGTTATTACTATTTTGCAATCAATTGCAATTGATTTCTTTCCTTATATCACAACGCTTTGAAATTGTGAAATTTTGAACTTGTGTGTTTCAATACGTATCTACAATGTAGTCTACTTACCTCATGTTTTCTCACAGGCTGAGCATACAATGCTTCCACATCATCATTCCCTTTCTTCTGTTTCTTCTCCATCTCTTTCCCTCTCTTCTCTATCTCTTTTCCTTTCTTCTTTTTCTTCTTTCCTGTACTCCTTGCACTATCTACTTCATCCTGATCTCTCGGAGTGTAACCTTGATCTTGACCTTCAGAATGACCTTGTGGTTGATTTTCATCATGACCTTGATAATGGACATCTGCACGGTAGCTGGTACTTGGGCGTGTCGAAGGGTCCCTGGGAGAGGGAACCGGTTGAGACCGGTACGTATCAGTCTCCGTTCGGTCGGTAAGTCTGGGGGACTCCTCCTCGGGTGATGTGGGCGGCGTTTCCAGCCTTGGGCGATTAGAAATTGTACCTCTTTTCTCCTTCATAAACCTATCTTGAATGTCTTCTAACTTGGCATATCTAAAATAAATAGACATGGAAATAAAGGTAAATTGTGAGAAAGAAAGGAAATCTTGATCTATTCATCACAGTATTATTGCTCATGGGAATTATTGCTAATGGGAACAGAGTTGCCATACATTACAGGATATTGATGAGATGTGCTCATATGTATTTCCAGATTGTATGACAGAACAAAATGGAAAATTAAGTGTTTTTGTCTTCTGGGAAAGCATTTGGATCAGCTATTTAGTTAATTGCATTCACAATTATTCATCTAATGAATACCCTGTATCGTTTGTCATTGATGTGTGCAAGGCGAGTAAATATCAACAACACAATAATTCCACAAAACTCTCTCATTCTCATTAAGCCTATTATACACTTTACAATAAATTTAAATCTAATTTCAAAGGCAACCCCAAATCAAGCCATGCTTTTAGGTTTTTGGCCTCCTTTAATTTGTTATAATGTTATCTTTCATAATATACTTATCATGTTTTTTTTAAAAAGGAAACAAATTATCTGCTAAAAAAAAATGATCTGTTAAAAAAAACAATAAATTAGAAAAAAACAGAAACTCTGCATCTAATATGAAAATGAAAAAAAATGATTCATCTTTAAACTAGATGAATCCTCGACCGCGCACGGTCAAAATTTATGCCTCCGCCATCACGCAATCAGAAAGATATGTACGGCTTGTTCCATGCCATCAGAAATCAAAAACATTTTACAAATTCTGGGCACTGCCACCTTTGACCCCACAAACCCAAAATCTCATAAGTTCTTCCTCACATGCTTATACCTAATACCTTATACCTAAGTTTGAAAGAAATTGGATCAATTTTTCTGTTATAAGTGAGCTATAGTGGTTGACTTTGTACAAGTTTTCTGCCCGGTGACCTTTGACCTTTGACTCACTGAACCCAAAATCTATTCAATTCATCCTCACATGCTTATACATATTTGAGCCAAGTTTGGTCACAATCTGTACACCAGTTCTGAACTTATTGCGATAACAAGCTATTTTTGGTGATTTTTTACAAGTTTTTTGGCCCTGTGACCTTTGACCTTTGACCCACTGAACCCAAAATCTAATCAGTTCATCCTCACATGGTTATACATACTTGATCCAAGTTTGGTCAAAATCCATCCAGCGGTTCTGAACTTATCGCGGTAACAAGATCCGGACGGACGCACGGACGGACGGACGCACGGACGGACGCACGGACGGACGGACGCACGGACGGACGCACGGACGGACGGACGCACGGACGGACGCACGGACGGACGGACGGACGGACGGAAGGACAACCCGAAAACATAATGCCTCCGGCACCACCTTACGGTGGCGGAGGCATAAAAACTGAGGTGATGAATGATCTTGATTCGTGTCAGTTATACATTTAAAACAAATGCTAAATCAATTTTAGATTGGGTTGAATGCAGCAAAGTGTGAATACATTTCTTGCTGAAGTAAATCCATACCCTGGGTGAGATTCCAGTAAGAAAGCTAGAGTCAGAACCACTACATCACAATGCTTCTCATAAGTACAAATTTTTCTGTCAAATTGCTAATACTTTCGATTTAACACTTTCTACAGGAGACTCTCTAGTTAAAGACAGACTGAAATCTTACTCTGGTGGATCATCATTAAATGCCCCCTGTTGCCTCCCCATGTAATCGAGATCGTCATCGTCATCCTCCTCCTCCTCGTCACTGTCATCATAATCATACATGCTGCTCCGAGCCATGCTGCCACTCTCGAGGTTCTGCTGTGCCTCTGCTGCTTTCATTGCTCCTCTTTCTCTAGGTGAGAAATCCCCTGTACTTCTCAGAGTGTTGTTGGGTGAAGGTGTGGCTGTTATGGTGGAACATAAAATGTTATATGTCGTAGCATTGAAACATACTCTCTTTTATGATGGCAAATATGCCATAATCATTTCAACTGTTATTACCCGAAACAAAAATCATTAAATTGCTATGTAGATGAGCCGGCCACAGCCATCGGTTCTCGGTGGTATTTATAAAAGACACCTCTATTCATCTAGTGATTGTTGGTTTGATTCCTACCGGAGTATATCTGTGAATTTTTTTCACAGTTTCTTGGAAATGCATTGACTATCATTGTTTATCCATTTTACGATAAGGCAAGAGCTATTTCAATTTTGGGCACAAGTTATTATATATGGTTATCACTGTCCAATTAACTTTTTGTCTTTTAGGACAAGTTTTATTTTTCATCCTTGAACGCAGATCACTTTTATTTGTCTACAAAGTAACCATTAAAATGCATCAGTGAATATATCTTTACAAAATAATACATCCTTTATCCTCCTCCTCCTCCCTCTCATCCCCTCCTCCTATGCCTCTTTTTCATTTCCACAGATAGGCATAATTATCTCTACAACCCAAAAAGATTTTTCATTGGATTGGATTTTCTTTGTTGGCCTTGAAGTTCTATTTTTACAAAATAAGTGTATTGAAAAAAATAAATGAATTTTGAGAAATTTTTGACTGACCCAAACTATTTTTACAGTATGTTATTCATAGGACAAAAAATATTTTCCCCCTCTTTCTAGATGACAATCTGCATTTACAACCCCAAAAACCCACCATAAGGGCCAAATTTCGAGGTAATTCTGTATGATTGTGAAATCTCTCCTTACCTACAGCTCTGCCAACAAACGTAGCGTCCATGATGGCAGTCGAGAGTGCAGAGGGCGGTCTACTCCCACCAGGGGTAGGGCTCCGGGCAGGTTGGGGAGGCTCTGGTGACCGAGGCACAGCGGCAAAGATGGCTCGTGGGAACAATGCTGTCCCAATATGGGACTGAAAATGAAATGGAAAATAATATTATATCGGTATATTGTCTTGATTTAGATAATTCAAGATAATATGATAGAAAAATTCAATTTAGACAAGTACATAAAATTTTCATGTGCTTTTCATTATTTCATTAGCAATTGATTTCAATTGATCTCTAATCTTGAGAGCTATCAAGAGACCCGCAAACCTCACTTATCATTTCCCTATATATAGGCAATACTCATGGAAACAACATTTAATCTCACTCATTTCATGGGGAACACTGTAACTAACCATTGCCTTGACATCTCTCTGAGATCTCGGGGAGATGCTCATATGTGCCCCATTGACATATGCGATATAATTTGCATGATCAGTGAAATGAATACTTTTTCCTGAATCTCATCAACTGTGTTTAAACTAAGTAAGTGAATGGGATGTAGAGATGGATACCAAACATTTAGGAGTGCTAACGAGATTGAAACGGGGGAGGGGGTATATTTGAATTCATCGAAAATGGCATTGTTCTTAGTCAAATTTTGCTGAGATATGTCTCACACACACTCTTTAGAATATTTCTGATTACATCAGATGTAAATGTCATGACTTCATGCTTTTTTTAATGCTGAAACTAAAGTTTAACACATGACATATGGTGCTGTCACATTAATTCGCGTGTCATATTAATTCGTACATCCTGTGAATTTCTATAAAATCGATGAAATATTACAAATCTGACATCACCATCGTAAAGAGCATAGTTTATTTACCTAAACTGGAAATTTTCTTAGCAAAAGGACCAAAAACAATGAAAATATTGCCAAAAGATCGGCAGATTTGCTTGCATTTGCAGATAAACACGGGTCTCGCGACACAGATCTGAATCCTTCCAATTTTCAGACAGAAATCATCAAATTTGTAAGTAAGCAGACATACCATTCGATTCCTTGATATTTTGTAGTCAAACTATTACTGTAAATTTTGCGTCTTAGATGGAAGCATTTTTATGGTAAATCGTGTTCAAAACGGGGTCTACAAATTAATATGACACAGTTTGTTGACAATTTTCCCCATTTTCCAGCATGAAGCGATGCGATCGTTTCGTCAATCGAATTTTTATATTGCGATATCTCCGTGATTCTTTCGTGAATTAATTTAATTTGTAGAAATATTTGAAGCCTAAAATATCCAGTTTCATTTCGTGCCAAGATTTTAGAAAATAATTTTGTATTTTAAGAGATATATTTGGCAAAGTACCGCGATCCAAAAATGCTCTAGAAAAAGTATACGAATTAATAATGTGACCCCATCATACCTAAAACTAATTTAGACATTCTATCATACCCGGCCGTAGTGTAAGCTGTTAACCACCGTTTTGGTTGTATGAATAGTCATTTTGTCACATTTTTTATTTACGCTCTTGATTTAAGGGTCTTAACTACGTAAAAGATCAACATCAGTGAAAAAAACGGCAGAATATCGAGGGTTACAGAGCAATAATCTAAGCTAACAGAAAACAAGACATAGATTTCAATATATGGGACCGGTAGAAAGATATTGATGTTGCTTAGGAACACGACGCCGTTTTTAAGCTTCAGTAAATGTCACTAATTTTAGTCTTAGATAACCACAATGTCTTTCAAAAATCGTTAAAATAGGTAGCATGTATGATTCTTCTAACGTATGAGCTATTGGGATGGCTTTCTTACCAGCGCTTTGTTCTTTTTCTTCTGCTTTTTATCCTTCTTCCCAGGCATTTTCGCTCGAAGCGTCGGACGAAACTCAAGAATTCAAAAATTAGTCTTCATTCAAGAACAAATAATATTGCTAGTATATTTTTACAATTTGAGACTATTGACATATGTTTTTTCAGAAGTTATTTTCAACCATCCATCTAAATAATATAAACTCTAGCTAGAATCCAATTTCAAGGTCATAAAAACATTATACGATTACCACTAAACTAAATAATTGTGCTGCTTCCTTGGGCAGTAGACTACTCATCAAGAAGTGGGTGGATGCCTCAATTTTATGGGAGCAGTCAGAAAGAGATGCCTTTGCATCATAGATGGTGTTTCTTGAACAGATGATCTTTTTCTTCATTCTCTCCCTATATTTTGTTTATTCAGTTCATAATTATCACTTTCTCGCTTGTTATCTACACAGCTACCTTAAAGAAAAAAAAAGATTTGCTCTCATTTCACATTCGGTGTCAGCCCCTAGCTGCATATTTTTTTGATCAACCAGTCTTACCAGTGTATTACCACAATTCTTAATCAATTTTTCTTCAACTTAAACCATGGGGGCAAATTAATGAAAATTAGTAAGTGCGACAAGCGCCCATTTTCCGACAGTTACTATAGCAACAGTCAGTGGCAGTGGTTTTAAGCCAATCAGAATCAAGGATTTCACTGGATTTGTCCTCGCCGACTATTAATGCTGACAAAGTTTCATGAAATGGCCTCCAGATTTATAAATCTCACATGAACCATCACCTAGAATCCCCCTCTCTCTCCCTCTCTCTCTCTCTCTACCCC
>BQKZ01004427.1:12883-30302 GCA_036244855.1 Temnopleurus reevesii | reverse complement strand
AGTAAATGTTGTGATAAATAATTCTACTCCTGATAAAGATATGCTATTAGCATCTGATGTAAAGGAATACACCAAGCACACCAAATGCGCCATCAAAACTAATATCATCATTATTATCATCCCTTTTTTGTCAAAAGCTGGATATGCCCCTGACTCTGTAGTATAAACCATATAAGCAACCCTATGCACTCCCCATAAATAAAAAGGTAGAATTAAATTGATCATGCTATTACTTCATATATTTATTTCAATATCAAAATATATATATCATATAAAATCAAATATATAGCAATCATGAAATATATCATTCATATATTTATGGAAAGCACTGGTTCATAAGTACTGCATATTCTCCAAACGTCTAATTATATTGGGAACATAAAAATACTAACAAGATATGCCCCATGTCTCATTTGAAAAATCAACTTAATGTCTTACCAATGTGCTTCAACAAAAAAAATGTGAATATTTTAGTAAAATTGGATAATATGTTTTGAAGTTTTCAAAAATTCAGTAATACCTTTTTTTGTTTTTTTTTATTTTGGCTATTTAATTAGATATTTTGTGATGTCACATTTAAAGTCTGATAAGTTTGTTCATATTTTTAACTGCATCAATATAACTTTAAAAAGAGGAATGAACAGGATTCTTTCAAAAATACTTGATGAACTAATAAGTCTTTGATATTAAAATATAAATTGGCCATTCATCTTGAAAGTGATCAAAATATGAAATTATTCATACAAAATGAATGAAAGATTGTCCACCACTAAGCCTCAGATGCAAAAGAACAAAAATGTCACATAATACTTTCATGTTTCTACGATAAAAGTCCTGTGAAACTGACAAAAATACTTATTGACTGCATATACTTGTTTTGATAGTGCACTTCTTTTTGGTCTATTCCCTTTGTCTTTCAGTTTCAATGGGTGACTTCAAGTACGGTGTGCGGTGTTGGTGTTGGTGCTGAGAGAGCAGATCGGCCCGTGAACCGAGCTCCAACACCGGTGGTCGGTTTACAGAAGCGATACGATCGCCGTATCGATCGCCCAACACCAGCCACGATACCGAGTGACGTCACTCGCGCTCGCAGAAAGCCTCGCGAACGGCTCAACGATAAAATAATTTTGGGTNTCATCCCATTTTTGACAAAAGCTGGATATGCCCCTGACTCTGTAGTATAAACCATATAAGCAACCCTATGCACTCCCCATAAATAAAAAGGTAGAATTAAATTGATCATGCTATTACTTCATATATTTATTTCAATATCAAAATATATATATTATATAAAATCAAATATATAGCAATCATGAAATCTATCATTCATATATTTACGGAAAGCACTGGTACATAAGTACTGCATATTTTCCAAACGTCTAATTATATTGGGAACATAAAAATACTAACAAATATCCCCCATGTCTCATTTGAAAAATCAACGTAATGTCGTACCAAAGTGCTTCAACAAAAAAAATGTGAACATTTTAGTAAAATTGGATAATATGTTTTGAAGATTTCAAAAATTCAGTAATACCTTTTGATGATAGTCTGCAATTTGGCTATTTAAGTAGATATTTTGCGATGTCACATTTAAAGTCCGATAAGTTTGTTCATATTTTTAACTGCATCAATATAACTTTAAAAAGAGGATTCAATCAACAGGATTATTTCAAAAATACTTGAACTAATAAGTCTATGATGTTAAAATATAAATTGGCTATTCATCTGAAAAGTGCTCAAAATATAAAATTATTCATACAAAATGAATGAAAGATTGTCCACCACTAAGCCTCAGATGCAAAAGAACAAAAATGTCACATAATACTTTCATGTTTCTACGATAAAAGTCCTGTGAAACTGACAAAAATACTTATTGACTGCATATACTTGTTTTGATAGTGCACTTCTTTTTGGTCTATTCCTTTTGTCGTTCAGTTTCATTGTGATTGAATACCAAATCCCCTTAAAATAACATGTGATCTTTAAAAGCCATGAACTAATATAAACTGAACATTTCCTTGAGATAATTAATAATCAAGTAAACATTTGGTAAAAGAAGTAACAACTTTCAAGTTTACTAGGCAGTGATGATAAACATAATTGAGAACCCTATTCACATAATTATGATAAAGATGAAAAGAACATTAATAATGTCTGTTGATGTGGAATATCCCTCATATTTTTTTATTCTGATGAAGACAGATTGTATATAGGCATATTTTTCACACATTTAAACGGAGGTAATATACATGGCATGCACTTGAAGCTTGGTCCAACAAACAAAGAGAGAAAAGAGAGCTAATCACCTATATCTTCTGAATTTACACAATGGTCACTAGTTCCGGGTTTGAGCAAGATTGATGAAAAATACAGAAAATCAATATGCACATGGCCATATATCACTTGACCTTTTGACCTCGAGTTTACATTTGAACTCAAAGGCCTTTTAAATACTGCCTCGAATTTAGCATTTCCCCTAGGATGTTTCATTCTAAGTCTAAAAACATCAATAAAAATAGAGAAGAGGATGAAGCTTAATGAATTTAGTAACTGACCAACCAACCATCCAACTAACAGACCGATAGGCAGAAAAATTGTTTAAAAGGTCTATCAGAAATTATTTCAGACAAATTAATCAAGGAGAACCTTGCCTCAACCTCAAATGTCTAATAATAAACTAAGTCAAAGGCTTTACAGGTCCTCTTTTGGGTTGTTCTTTTTTAAATTTCTCTCAAGCTAAGATATTTCTTCAATCCGTCTCCACAGATTTGTTTGAGGCAAACTTCACTGTATATGAAACATGTAATACTGATTGAATCTGATGTGACATGAAAAAGCGAAATAAAAAATTTGAGTTTTGGCAAGCAATTGATTTTTCATCTCTCATAGTTTCTCTCATATACATATTATCAATACATGATTCACAGTTATACAAATGTTATGTTGAATAGTTTAAATCATTATTCCCATCTAAATAAACCTTAAAAAAAGAACCCATCAGAGGTTATTGGCGATAAACATTTACTACATCTTCTCTGTAAATAAAATTGCTTTTTTTGTGTGGTACCATCATGTGTATTCAATTTTTCCATGGATATATTCAGAAGGCAAAAAAATTGTTTGAATACCCAAGAATTAAATTTTTGAAAAATGGTGTCAGATGGCTAGATTTTTTTTTATTGGGAAGGTACTGATTTAATGGAGAAAATAAGGCCTACAATAAGATTTTAAAATCTCTAAAACTTTTGGAAATTATTTTCAGATTATATTTCACATGTTTATCTATAATTTCACTGAAAATGACTTTGCTGGTTACATTTCTCATGTTTTCCTGTCAGGTCATGCCATTTTCAGAAGTTCTGTCGGTCTTGGACATCCAAACCACTTTCCTTGGCCTGAGAATACTTTGAACATAATGAGGTATTTGAACTATTTAAAATCCAACAAATCATTAAATGTTACATTTTTTATGATTTTGTTGCCTACAGCTTCGAATTGAGATTGGTAGCTTCCTCTGGTAATCCTAGCTGGAAAGATTTGGGGAAGTTTGGATCAGTGATAGCTGGCCTATCCATCTTGAAAGTCGATATATCGAAGGTTGTCTTCCCATCTATAGCTAGCTGTCTCAAGATCCTGCCCAGAACAGCAGCAAACCTGGAATTTGTGAAAAAAAATAATACAAATAATTTTAGAATATTACAGATTTGGGGCAAATGAAATTTAAGGTAGATCAAGCAATAATACATTTCTTTCTCAACAAAGTATGGAAATACAAAATGATTTCTTTTGTTGGTGTGCTTTTGATAATTCAATCAGTTCATGAATATTTTTTAAGGGAAAGCAAATTTAAAGAATAAACTAACTTGCTTGTAGAATGGAAATGGATACTTTATAGTTTGTAATGAATTAACCCTCAACCATATTGTGGTAGAATGGCAAAACCTCAATACACTTCCAATATACAATTATTCACGGCCGCCAGATGGTGCAGTGGGAACTATCTTTCTGGAAGTCACGCCGAGCGGGCTATCATGATGATAGCCTCTCGATCGGCGTGACTGAGGGGATGATGGTTTCACTAAACCCATCTGAAGGCAGTAAATAATTGGTTTATATCCGTCATCGATAATACAAGCAAATTTAGCCCTGATGTTAGATTAGATTTTCATTTTTTAAATTATGCTATAAATAATGGATCCAAACTGAAAGCGAGAAGTTGACACTGGCACACGTGAACTTAGGCAGCCTTAATTGCCTTCGCGTAAATCAGCCTAGCACACACACAGTAGCGGCTACACGGCCCTGTGCGGCCGGCCAGCCCGGCGCTGTGCATATGCTCCACATGCCCAGCTCGCGCGTGGCAATCAATCATCATAACGCGTAGCAGCTTTGCCACACAGCATAAACAGCGCGCACTGTTTTGTTACGTCACCCGGTAAAAGTTCATCTGGGAAGCCGTAGATAGTTTCCGTACTATTACCGGATGACGTCACATTCAAGTGAATTTACATGCCGGTGGGAGCTATCAATAGTCACGTGAAGGGATTTAGACCAATCACTGGCTCAGAATCTTTTTATGACGGATATAATACTTATTACCCAGTTCCAGACAAGAGCTATCAAAATAGTTATCACTAAATCCATTTCTGGGTAACTATACACTTTTCTGGGTAATATTGGAAAAATATTTCAAGGAAATGCATTGCCAACAAATCAATGCATAACTAATTATGAAAAATTCTTTGTATGATTTTGAATTAAGAATCAAAATTCAAATTTAGCATGGGGTATGATCAAGCAAACTTTATAACAACGAAAATATGATGCATCCTAAATTACCTCAAGGGTCCTACTATTTAAGGAAAACAAAGTCCCAGATTTATCTCTGACTAGTGGGATTTTGAAGATCAATTCCTGCCACTCTTCTATGACTGGAAAAAGTGGAAATAATTTGCCAGGCTTTCTAGGGTCTTCCCGGTATAGTAGGAATATTGATCTACACTCCTGTTAGGAGTTAGGAATGAAACCTTCCATTTGACATGCTTATGAAAAAAACAATACTCACTTATAAGCATGGCCAGCTCCACAACAGAAAATCACATCTGGATTGCCCGCCTTGCCACAGTTATCTATCACAAAGTTCCTGTCAGGCGTCATGGCATAGAGACATGTCTTTGAGTAGAGGATTGGACCAAGGGCCTGCGGAATTAATTCAAAAAGTCATTTACCAGTTACACTTTGCCAAAGAACGGCATGCTCTTCAACATTCAGCAATTCCACTATTGCCTTAGATAAATGAATGAGACAGGTTTAACTGTAGAAAAATTCAAACTGGACTTAGAGGTGAATCAAAGTAGCAAGCATGTGCCTAATTTATTCTTATTTATGGTTCATCATCCAGTTACTATTCAAGACGTTTAGTATTCCTATGTGTATTGTTTAAAATTTTCAAATAGGCCTGCTTTAATAGTCCAGAAAAGATATAAAATGATGTTTGTTTTTCCAAAGATTTGTTAGTATGAATCTATATTGAAAAGTCGACCTAATATGTTGTCTGCTTTTAAAACTGTTTCATTTTTAGAACAATAAACCTTTAAAAAAAGGCCACAAATGATCAGATTAACACACCTTTTTTAATTTTCAGAGTAATGAGCATACATGTACTTCTTATAGATGATTTGCAATAGTGAGGAATTAGTATAAGGCTTATCATAATATCAATAGCTTAACTTTCAATGAAGCAATCTAAGTTTGATTCACATTTAATCCAAGTGGATTATTGTCTATCTAATGAATATGACATCGGTGAGGTAGGAGTCCATTGGCATGACTAACCAGTTAATCAATGGCTCTGCAACTATTTATTTTGAGTTTGTTTTGTTCATTTAAGATGGTGGCAGCAGTGGGATATGAACACATGATATGAGTGGTAAATCAAATATATGACTGTTATATCAATTGCTGTGCAAGGTAAGGGGACTTCTAATTGATTCATGTTAAAAATAACCTTAGTGAGTTTGCTTGATTTAAAAATAGTAGCAGCAGTGGGATGTAAGGGAATGACCAACAATGTTTTGTATGTATGTTTTGTTTTACTTTGCTGTTGATATATAGATTCTTGAATGACAGATTTGTGCTTTAATACAAAGACTTTGGGTTGTAAATATTCCTTTACACTTTGGTATATGCAGCTATACAAATAGTAATTTTGTCACAAGAAGGGTACTAAATTATATAGATCAGGAAGAATAAAGAGAGTTTGAAATTCTGACTCCACCTCAACACATACCTTTTATCCAACATTGCATACGTCAGGATTAAACTAAATAGAACATGGTTTGGTACCAAAAATGTGGCTAATTTTTTTATGGTACTCATTTATAGAAAGCCGACTCTTGAACTTTGGTTATTTTATAAGATGACTGTGATCACATATAATGCAAATTACTCTATTCATATTAAAATACTAATATACAATGTCGTTCCTATGTTTGCATTAATCTAAATGGATTTGAATGTGCCAAAATCCCCATTAACATGGAGACAGCAAGGGCTATATGGGCACAAACAAAATATCATTTTTCTTAAATTTCAAATGAGTCAATTGGGTTTATTGAATATACATAGACTTAGATTTGTTGTGGATAGTATATTATTAGTAAAGGAAACACAAACCAATGAACAATATCTCTTTAAAATGGTATATTGTCAAGTAAAGAGATATTTCTGGTGAAAAATTATGTAAACATAAAAAGATATGGAAGAAAAAAATCATAAATATGAGAATGTTAGTACATCAAATGGTAAGCATATATATAAGATGAAAATCACACACAATTGGGTGGAAAATTGACATGATTGAGTATAAATGGTTATTCAATAATTCAGTTATGCAAAAGAATGAAAAGCAATGGACAAATTCGCAAGTGTTAAATGAGTGAAAAATTTGACAACACATTGATAAGTATGAAGTAATAATGTTTGAAAATTAGTTGTTTTCACTATTCTTTAATTTAAAATCTTCCTTCTTCAAATGCCAATGCAATCGATGATAGAACAAAACACATTTGGCATTCATATATCAGGCTGAGTTTGTGATTTACTTTATTTTTTTTTTAATTTTATTTAAATATCCCAAAGGGACTGACATGTGTATATCATATAAACCAATTATCTGGAATATTTATCAAGCAAAAAAATAGAATATTAATACCCGAAAGCTGATACAAATGCATTTTTATGGGAGAGAGCATGATATTAAAAGCCATTTTTGTCAAGCAATTTATGTGTGATGTACAACCTGAATTTACATCAGAAATAATCACACTCAACATAACCATTTACTTTTTTACAACCATTTCAATTACAACTTTCACAAGCTCTACAATCTCATTTCAACTCTAATTCCAAACTCACCCTTCTGCAATGTTGTGCAAGAAAGGTGGCACACTTCCTTTCCCTCGTAGGATCAGGCACAAAAGATCTGGAGTTTGCTGTGACCTCTGGACCTGAAGCGTCAATTCCAACCTTCACCCCTGTCGTGTTACCAAGTATCGGTACGCAGTATATTGAGTGATTGAGGTAATAGTAGCTAATGACAGGGAATCTGGGTGACCAAATAAAATATGAATTCCATTCAAACCAGTTTAACGGGTTCCATGACATTTGTTCAGTTGGCAATTGCTTCGATGCAAAACCTTCACAACAAACCATATTTCACATCCGACCTCAAAATGAAACCATATTGATAATCAAAAGAATATTAAAAGTCAAAATCACCATCATGATCCCAACGCTAAACCTGTGGCTTTGGGCAAATAAGGGATGGGGATATTGTTACAAGAGCAAATCATTTTGAGCAGAAAGGACCAAGGATTGAGACAAAGTAAATAACATCCATTGAAACATTGACTTCCTTCCCTCTGTGGAAATGTGTCACACCTGTTCAGCAAAAAAATGGCAGGGGGTAACTATTTTCTTTTATGATCATGAAGCTATTGTGAAGACTTGAATGAAGTTTACTTTGTCTCTTCTGCTCACAGTGAATGTAGTGCCATTTATTATGTTTAGCCAAGGGAAACAAAAGAGATATATACACTGCGGAAATATATAGTATTCCATCTAAAATTGAGGGAAGCATTTCAAGAAACCACTTTTATGTATAGACATGTAATCACTATATATGCAGGTGGCTGCTAAGACAGGTTCGATTGTACACTGACAGGTGCTGAACAGCAAGCATATTGAAAAGGTATATTGATACAAATGTTTTGATAGCTTTATATAGAGCACACACGAGCAATGAAAGCATTGAGAATTCATGAGCCATTGGTATGAGCATGTAGAATTATATATCATGGTTTTTCTTTCACCATTCCCATATGAGACCAAAATGGATGATCAAGTAAACACTTCAAAACTGCAAAGAGCTAATTATGCAGAGAAAAATACATGATTATATTGAATGACCATTGGAATGACATGTGAGTAGCATTCTCATATTAAAACTCATTAAACCCAAAAGGACAGAAAAGTGAGGATTCTTATTTCAGATTGGAAAGAATGTCTTATTATAGTTATGAGCTCCCAAAATGTTCTAAATGTAATCAAATTTATAGCAATGAGGAGAGAGGAGGTGAAGGGAGGGGGGAATTTTATAACTTTCTCACCCTAGGACACATCTCGGACACAAAATCAGTCACTTTTTGTTCCCTGACCGGGTCTGGAACATAGGTCCTGGTCTGGGCAGTGACTGGCGGTCCCCCAGCATCGAGACCTATCTTAAAGCCTGTGTTGCCATGAATAGGCAGGGCATAGGGTTCACTTCCTCCCAATCCGGTATGGTAAATGAAGATGGGGAATCTGCATGCATAGAAATAAATAAATAAATGAATAAATTGATAACTTGGAATTTTGAATAAATGATGTTGAATCATCAAAAAGGGTGTTTAAGACACTTGTCTAAAGGTGAGAAGATTGTCGAGTTTGACTACAAAAAAAAAAAGAATCTTCAATGGTATAAAAAACTGGGAAAATCATTGTAAATCATTCGAAATATAGCCAATTTGATGACAATATGGGTGCACTACTAACCACTTAATTTTGTTTATTGAGTTTTTACAATATTTCATCTTTTTGAATCACTCAATTAACACAAATATTCAATAATAAATTCATATCTTTCCAGAATGCCTTCCCGGGCATCGAGACCTATCTTAAAGCCTGCGTTGCCATGAATAGGCAGGGCAAAGGGTTCACTTCCTCCCAATCCGGTATGGTAAATGAAGATGGGGAATCTGCATGCATAGAAATAAATACATAAATAAATAAATAAATAAATAAATAACTTGGAATTTAAATAATTGATGTTGACTACTGACAAAAGTGTTATTAAAGCATACATCTAAAGGTGAGAAGATTGTGAGTTCAAATCCTAACCATGGTTGTCTGTCAGCAATGCGCTTTGAATCTCACGAAAAGGCGCTTTATAAATGCAAATTATCATTATTATTATTATTATAAATTCATCTATAGTGTTGTGCACTCAACCCAGGTGATATGAATGGGTACAAAAGGGGAGCTAATTACTTTACATTTAAAAGTGTATCTACATGTACTTGGCTGCATATTTACAACAGCTGGGTAATAATTTATTCACTGCATAAATATCATTATCAGAATTTTGACTAAGTACTGTTAATAATATTTCTCAACCTCTGTGTTCCCTATAAGAAAAGAATAACCCCAAAAATATAGCCTCAGGAAAGCAATATGCGATTGTTAAAATGCATGTTAGAGTGAGAGCAATGGACGTGTGCTCATTTCAGGGGGGAATGTAGCCATTTTCTAAAATATAGTGGCGGTCAATCAGTACATAAATTGTTTTCAGTTTTAGTTTTATCTACATTTTATGTGAAAAATTGGATTGGAATCTTTACCCCTTGACTTGCCAGAGCTATGAAATCCCAAATAACAACATTCTCTAGAAATGGGTGGCTATTGCTATCTATTGGAAAATGATGACTTAGGGGCCAAGAAATACAAATAAACTGTTTATACCATACTTCATATATACCTGGGTAATTCTGCAAAGGTCAAATCTCTTGGGACCATAAAAATGAGTTCGATTTCAGAGACATTCGACTTTATAGGAGAAGTAATTAAACATCTTTAATATGATTTGTCACGAAAAATATTTTGATTTAGACAAGTTTGACTTAGGCAGACTTACACTGTTTATTTCCAATTTTTTTCTTAATTGATGTGAATAAAACTTTTTTAAAGTAATAACAAAAAATTGTTAAAAATGAATCAGTTTGGGTCAGTTTTGGAGGGTCGGATCGGTGGAGGGCAAATAAACAACTTTTTGTGGCCTCATGAAGTGCAAAAGGACTAAAACAGAGCAAAGAGCAATGTAGAATGTAGCAAGAGGAGAAAAAAGGAAACAGAAATATGGTAAAATAGAAGTATGATAAACAGTCCACCTGTGCACTCTGAAACACCCATATAAAATGCCCAATAGAAAGGCAATCAAAACTTTGAAATCATTGAAAATGTCTAAAAAAATGTCTAAAAATACTTTCTAGTATATGGCAAGAACTGCATAACAATAAGTGTGCTAGATGCAAGAAAATGGAAAGAAAATAGTAGAAAGATGGCAAAATAGGGTGAAAATCAAAGCTTTATTCTAGGAAAATATCTACACCCACACTTCAAATAATAATTTGAAGTTGGCATCTGGCCTTTTATAGAGAAATAACACAAAAAACAGGGTAAGGACTTCATAAAACTTGGCTGGTATAATAGAACACCCCATAATAAGATGAAAATTAAACTTTATCCTTAGAAATTATTAACACACACAATTTTAATAATGATTTAAACCGATAGATTAGTTTTGGGAGAGATGGCACTTCAGATATTTAACTACTTTGTGAGCTGCATTTAAAGTATTACCATAATGCAGGTTTAATAGCAAATTAGAGCATGATCATAGTCTGTTTGAATAAAATTGATCAAGTAATAGCTTAATTATTGCAAAAAAAATGACGACAGCATCGCGCCCCCAGCACAACATCGCTTCATGTACAAAATGAATGCGGACTTAGACACCGCAGACAATACCACCAAACATTCCACCCTGTGCCGATGGGGCCCGTACGAATGATTTAGCACAACATAGGAATAATGGCTGATTTGTATATTCAAAGTAAAATACGTCAGAATACACGCAAAATTCTTCTCCTAATTTTGTACACAGTTAGGCAAAGCAACTGTAAAGCAACTTGTGAATACATCAGCTCGTTTCACATAGTCTTCTGCATCCCGACCATTACGAATCTACACCTTTAAAGCCAGCTTATCTGCATTCTATTTCTAATGGCACTTCATAAGGACATAGGATCAAATCTGAGCAAAAACATCAGAAAAGTACATGTAAGTGTACTTGATACAGGAAGACAGAGAAACAGACATATGTGTCAAAATAGAATCAAAATCAATTTATTAATAATGTGAACACTCTCACTTTTTAAAATAAGCTTGTTAGGAAGCAAACTAGGAATTCTATCATAAATTACAAACATTTATTTCCAAGGAAATTTCCTCAGGAGCATATCAAATTGTTAAATTAATAACATATCATTAGTGTTTTAATGCATAAATATGTAAATATGCACTATGCCTTATTGCTTCCATCTAGGCCACTGTGATTGCAAAAGCTGTACTTTGGATTCATTAAACGTTCAAATTCTATTAACTTTTCTCATTTACCCTAGAGATGTCCATATTTATATGTTTGCCTATCTATTGTAAACAATATTTTGACATAATAGCCTTGCTGAAAAGAAGCGACTAGCCTAAGGCATGCTTTTATGATAAAATGGACTAGGAACTAACATATTCATTAGACCACTTTCGTAATGTATTAAACTTTTATGCATGCTTCTTTGTCAAAAGCACAATGACAAACTATTTGTTCATCTGCTATAGAATAATGATATTTAAATAGAAAGAATGTGGATAGCACACAGTGGTTGTTGCTAGGTTGGTCAAGCTGCAATGTTTGTCCAACATAGCAACGTTAATGTATGTAAGTGGCATTCTGACTATTGTACTCTCATTATTTTCTGACAGCGTAAGACATAGTTTGATTTGGGGCAGACATGAATAAATTTGAATACATTTCTGAAGTGATCTATTGATTAAGAGGGTGTTGCTAGGAAGCTGTTATTGATCGAAAGTTGCAATTGATTTGCATGCACCAATCAAAAAATTGTTCCAGGCACATCCACTGTGAGCAGAGGGAACAAAACCTTGCAACAAAGTAAACAACCTCCATTCAAGCATTACCAACGGCAAGATGGACACAAAATGAATTTCTATCCTTCATATTCAGTGGGAAAATGTTGAATGAGAGTTGCAAATCGGACTGTTTTGTGATCATGAGGCTATTGTGAATGCCTAAAGGAAGCTGTTTTCTTTGTCCCACGCCTTTCTCCTCACAGTCACCTTCTTAGAAGCAGAAACCAGCGCAAATGAAAATGTGCATTTCAATTTGCAGTTCATTTGCAATCAATTACGTCTTTCTAGCACCACCCACTAATAAATGAATTTCACCCACCTATCTTTGGTGAACTCTTTCATGTGAGGGGTACCGAAGTATGTGACCTGCTCCTGAGTGACAGTGAGAGGTATCTTGACTCCAACGGAAGATAAAACATCATTCATCCACGCTCCAGCAGTCACTATGACCTTCCTACACAAGAAATCTCCTTGACTTGTGCAAACCTGTAAAATTTGGAGAAAAATTAGAAATTCAACTCAAATATCCACCTAATTTGTATGTGAAATAAAACAACATTTTCATCAACGGGTATGAACTTACTTGTTCCATGACATTTTCTCTGGCGATAATTGCTCCGTGGATAATCTAATTAGTAAGTCAAACTTCCAATGTACCCTCAAACGTAGCCCTAACCCTAAACCTAATCCTCACGTCAGTTTGAAGCACAGCGCTTATCACAGCCATTCCTCTACGTTTAGCAAATAATTAGGACCACAGAAATTATCGCCAGAGCAAACGTAAGGCTACCATATTTACATAGCTACCCCTTGTCTAGAAATAGAGCAACGTGCAAAATACAATTATTTTCTTTATTATTGTCAGCATTGGGCAGAAAATTTGATCAGTGATAGAACGTCTTAGAAGGGTGAAATCTAGTACTGGATTGTAGCCTATGGAGTTAATGTAGTCCTGGGCAGTGTTTAAGAACTTTTAAAATGACTGGTATCAGTTCTTTTGATGAATACTCACAATATTATAATTATCGCTTACCAAGCCCCAAAACTAATACCAGTCTTTCATAGAGTCATTCTGAAAGTCTTTCTTAACTTGGTGAAACACTGCCCTGGGATTCAAGAAACAGCAAGAAATTTTTTTTAGTGATTCAAACCTTTGTGTGGTCTCCTTGCTTCACTAACTTCAGGACTGCTGCATTCTCTACAATGGTTGCCCCATGCTTCCGGGCAAGCTGGGTGTGCACCGCATTGCCCATTGCGGCATCCACTAGCCCTGAGTCTTTCTGGTACAGGCAAGTCCACTCTGACGTTGCATCGAACTGAGGGAACTTTCCACGGACGCTCTTCCCATCAAGCCTTTCATACCTGAATGATAAAAGTATTAAAAATAATGATGATAATAATAACAGCAATGACAAAAGCAATACAGGCTTTTATTCTGTTTCAATCATTTGAAAATGGCAAATCCATACTGATTTAATTTTATTGAAAATAGAGCTCTTGTAAAGGAGTTGACAAGCTGTATTTGGACCATGTTGCCAATTGCAGCACCCACTAGCCCAGAATCTTTTTGGCAGAGACAAGTCCATTCTGAAGTACCATCGAACTGAGGAAACTTCCGCCGGACACTTTCTCCTTCAAGTCTGTCATATCTGAATGAGATGGGGAGTGATTTCATTAAGAATGGTTATTCAGTATCTTCAAGTGAAAACATAAACTATGGGGAGGTGCAAGGCAAATTTAAAGCTTTGCAGAGTGTGAATGTGGGCAGGGTAGTTGGCTATGCCTAATCTTCTGAGATGCAATACAATGCTACAATCATATACCAAGAGGAACCTGGCAAAGGTAAATGAGGTGGCTCTTTGGGATATGGTTGGGTGATGACAGGTGATGAGCGCCCAGCTGTGGCGGATACCGGCGCTATACAAGAGGCCATCATCATCATCATCATCATGAACGATAAGAAGAAGGCTTCACGGTACAATGAGTTATCTTTCTTGGAAATGTGTGTGGTCCTGAAAAGGACCTACCCATTCTTGACGTTTCGATGAGCGTGTTCTCATCATCTTCAAGAACATGCTCATCGAAACGTTGAGAGTGGGTAGGTCCTTTTCAGGACCACTCACATTTCCAAGGAAGATTACTCGTTTTACCATGAAGCCTTCTTCTCATCATTTAGCCACGGGTGAAACCTCTAAGCGATATTCAACTTACGGAACTTTCTGCTCATCCATAGCTTGGGCATAATTCTCAATCACTGCAGCTCCAACTGTGCCTTTCTTAGCAATGTCCAGTCCACCCGTTTTGTAGACTAGCTGAATACCAGACTCTTTCTCTGCCTCAGACCAGGCCTCGTAGGTACCCCTCGCCAGCTGGACATAGTCACTGCTGTTGTAAGATAGCCGTCTGCAAATATGGTTTGAAAATCTGATTTTTATACAAAGATCATGAAACGTAATACTATGAATATGAAAAATTTGGGCAGGAAAAAATTTCATTTTACTGTACCACCTTTATTGTCAAATCAAATGGTATACCCACAACTTTTCTAAAGGGGAGAAGCAAAGTTTCACATGATGGGGCAATTTTTAGAAAAACAGAACATGACGTATGTGGAATTTTCCGAACACTAAAATATTGGTATGTATACACGAAACCTACATCAGAAGTGAAAAAAAGTGGCAGGGTTATTTATTATAATTGTGGATACTTTTCAGCGCACAATTGCAACTTGTCATTACCAATGCTGCTGAAGATTTCGATCATAGTAGGTGGCCATTGTGGCGCGTATCATTTCTTGGAAATTCTTCACGCTGTTCCCATTTACCCCAATTGAATGAAGTGCAGCTCAAAGTGGATTTCTTGGTCTAGAAAGTTAACACTGAAGAACAGAAGAACTTACATAATCCTAGAATGATCTTGTGATCCTCCATTGTGATGACCAAGGTTGAACTGTTCCAGGCCAAGAACCCCTGAGCATTAGAAAAAAACCTCTTGAAATAAGACACATTTTCAGGGTATCATTTCCTTTCAATAACTTTTGAACAATTTACCAGATATATTAAGGGAAAGAGGAAAAGTGTGTTAAAATGTCTCACAGTATGCAATTTTATGAAATATTCTCGTCACAAGCTTTTGTAAATGACAAGCATAATCAGTTGGATGATCTTTGTATAGGATGGATAACAATTAAAATGAAACCTTTAATATCCCAGCATAAACAAATACTGATTGACAGTGCGTAATCAGGTTTGCAATGAAATGGGTTTGGATCCCACCGCTGCCACCTGGTTTAAGATGAAGATATTGTGGAAAAAATTACAACATTACAAGAAAAAAAAACTGCCTACATATTCTTTGAGAACTTTGACCAACACTTAATCATGTCCCCAACATGTAATTTGAGATCATTGCTACATATGCACACCAAGAACAAGCCATGATTCAAGTTTGAAATTTGTCACTTGCTCTTCAATGTACTCATCATGAAGAAAAGAAAAATAGAATAATCTTTCTCATTAAACTATACAAGAAACAATTTCCCACCTTTCACTGAACCATGGATTAGCCCCTGCTTTCACTCTTATTATTTCAAGAAACTAGTGATTCAGCACCTTGGACAGGACATAAAATATTATATAGTAACATATTTTTAAGATATCATTCTCTTTCAGTCAAGATCCAGTGTGAATGAGAATTGTCAACGTAAGAAAATGTTCAAAAACTCTTCTAATTCAACTGATTTTTTGGGGTCTACTAATACAAATATTTAGCAATGGCAGAAGTAGCCATCCCCCTCCACAGAAAATAAAGAAACCAACTATTATAATACATATATATGAAAATAATCATTCAAAATTGAAGCCAATAAAAAATACAAATCTTAACTTGCACCAAGTGTTCATATGTTTAGAAAAGGCAAGAGGAACGGTAGAATGAAAAATCAACTAGCAAAGCTTGGAGTTTTTTCTGAACATAATATTAATATTCTAACATTAAGCTAGTTCTCCAAGAATCGGATGTAAGAAAGCATTTAAAAACTCCTCCCAACCGATGCATTTTCCTGCATAGTGGAACAGTAACTTACGTTTCCCAGTACTTCTGGCTAGCCAGTACACTGCTGCACTGCCAATACCACCACAGCCAATGACAGCGTAATCGTAAGGAGCTGCACGGGACATTTCGGGGCTCTCGATGGTTCTCGTTCCGCTCTATGGAGATCGAGCTCGCTAAGCTGAGCTGCTGTTTGGAAGAAATTAATAAAACACTATTAAACAGAACGTTTTTTGGTAAAATTTTTGGCTTGGGTTGAGGTAAAAATCGGCAGTATTTTGTGGCACAAGTATACGGGGCAAATCAATGGACAGGCTTTCCATTTTCTGTTGAAATAGAGCTCATCCCCAACCTTCCAATTCCAAAGTCCATATTGATGTTTACTAGTAGTCTATGAAAGAAACTTTGTTCAACATTTTGCAGAGAAATAGGCGTTAAATTTCCTAGTATCAGTCAGCTAAAAATATTTTCATGATTATTGGAGGTATTCTTACAAGATAGATTCATTTTTGGCACTTTTATCAAATGGAATAAATTTGCAGGTGACGAATTACACTCTCCATGATAGGAAACTATATATTGATGACTGTATAATACAGACTACGTATCAACATTGAGAAAGTCAGGTGAACCATTACAATCATGTGACATATTGTTTGAATCCGCCTCGTTGTTGTCCAGGGTCCTGTCTAAATGAGGAAAATATTTTTCATATCATAGAGATGGCAAACTGTGTCTCTTTGTGGTCCAGGTTGGAGAGTACATTGGTGACCAATATAATATCTATAATTATGGCCATTGTCCATGCGCATATAAGAAAAAAAAACATTTGAAAGTAATAGGCTAACTTTTTAGAAAATAGTGAGATTGCAGAACAAAGTAAACAAGATATAAACAATAATAGCAATTATAGATCTACAACTATTTTGACGGAACGTTGTCCAGTAACAAAATTTGACAAACAACATTTTTCACCCACAATCATGACAATAATTTGTCTTAATACCGTATTATCTCGACCAAAAGCACCGTGAAATTAAAGAGTTTCCATGCATGTTGGATA
>BQKZ01004426.1:38593-55843 GCA_036244855.1 Temnopleurus reevesii | reverse complement strand
TCTCTTTGATCATTAATTCGTACCTTGTTGTGCCATGTATCAACAATGCTTAACTATATCATTAGGGCATCATCTACCAAATCTAGCACGTCACAGGTTTAGCGTTTTGTTTTGTTTCGTTTAATCATTTTCGGATGTCCACCATGCCAATGGGAGAAAGAGTTTAGTGGGTGAAAGTCAGGGACATTGGTTGGAAGTAGGCGGGGAAGGATTGATGTAGAGTGGAAAAGGGAAAGAAGTGCCCTGGTCACACATTTCGTGTTCCTACACAAATACTGGCCTCACCATATCTGGTTTCAAATAAACTAAATCCATTTTGCACTCTGCAGAATACTCAGATGATTCGAACCCGCACCTTTCAGGATGTGGGATCGCTTGGTCAAAAGAACCCAACGCAGTATCTGATCGTGCCATGTTCCGACGGATAAATGCTGGCGAATTTAATTTAATCAAACAAGGACTCCGTAAGACACCCAGAGTATGTGTCAAAAGGTACAATATTGTACCCTTGTGTGCCTTTAATGCAGAGAGTGTATGCAAAACGGAAGGAATATTGCAGCTTTTCTTTTTTTTTTCCCGCGCATTACACCTCGTCGCCAAAGTTCGCACACTTTGTTCAATATTTTCATAGTTTTTCCTCAAGAACTTTGCGTTCGAAATGATTCGATAAAATGTTTCTATAAGTGTGGTATGATGCTGATATACTTGACGCCTAAAGACCCGGTCACATAGGACCCCGGAAGCATCAATATTCACCCGACTCTTTGTTAATTCACAGTTAGCTGCCTCAGAACAACGAGTCGGGGTGAATCGTGTTGCTTCCGGGGCCCTATGTGACCGGGGCCTAAGCTTATCAGTCGTCCGTGAACGAAATAACTTGAGGTGCAAAAATGGCAAACACTGTTTTTTTTTTAGTACACCAATACATATTGCCATCATAAAATCTCATTTCTGTTATAATCTTCCCGTTTTGTCTTTTATGATAATAATGATAATAATATACTATACTTATAAAGCGCATATCACATACAATGTCTCTATGCGCTGATTAAAGAGGGAAAAAACAAAGAGAGGAACAATAGTTATTAAGTACGTGTGCTCAGCAAAGAAATTATAATTGAACTCAACATTTGAAGGCTTTTTTAAATATAAATGTTTTTAGACGAGCCTTAAAATTATCAATGGTGTCTGAATTCTTGATATCATCTGGTAATTGATTCCAAAGTTCTGCTGCAGCTGCTTTGAAGGATCTATAGATCCATAGAATTTTGTGTTGATATGTGGAGGAACAAGAAGTGATTTTTGAGAAGATCTGAGGGTCCTGGTTGGTGTATAAGTAGTAAGTACTAATTCAATAAAGATACACAGGCGCTAATTCCCTTACACCGAGGAACGTTATAAGAAGAATTTTGAACTCAATGCGAGCATGTATAGGCAACCAGTGTAACTCTTGCAGTAGGTGTGTAATAGACTCATTTGAACGGGCTTTCATAACAAGACGAGCAGCAGAATTTTTTATTCTTTGGTTTCGATTAAGTTGAGTGGAAGGCAGATTATACAAAAAGAAAATTACAATTATCAATATGGCACATTACAAGACTGTGTCTTTCAGTCATCTTTCTATCAAGTGTTTGATGCTACTTTAGAGAACTGAAATAAAAGTACAATGATCATTTATATACAGGGTCAGATTTATTACTTTCCATCAACCTTATCAATTTTAACCCTAACATTTGGCAATTTGATTATCTACAGGTATTTCCGATTACGAAGATTTTAGATGAAAGTGGTAGCTATCAGTGACAGGAAATATGTAAACCGCTAACACATCCTGAAAACTATGCCAACTGATAAACAGGGAAACTAATTTTTTATTAGTTAGAACATTTGCGAATCAATAACAACAAACGTTTACCCATCAAAAGTACAACTCTTACATGGTTAAGTTGTGGTCTAACGTAATCTTAAGTTTCGATACTGTGAAATAGTAAGAATAAGAGTTTTTAGAAAAAAAGTTAAAAGCCAAAACAAAACAACAACACAAAAAACACCACGTGAACACACAACATAAATTCAATGATATGCTATCCACGAAAGCATTTTTCGACAATAACGCATGCAGTTTCTTTTAGAATTGTCCTTTATTTTTCCTTTTCCTGTCGTTAAATTCCTTCAGAAAGTAATTTATCCACATTGTGATTTCCTCAACCCAGGTGAGGTGAATGGGTACCGGTAGGAAGAAATTCCTTGACTGCAGTGAGCGTCAAATGGTAGCCATGCTATATCCGGAGGATGATGCAAGAGAGTGCTTAGATAAATGTTGGAATAATTAGTTTTAAAAGATCCTCCCAATTTCTGGGCATAAGTACCGTCAAACGAATTTTATCCACACTTGTTTATTTATTTATTTATTTATTTATTTATTTATTAAAACATATACCTACCATATATACAAGGTAAAAATTGGTTTTCATCTTGGTCCTGGAACAAAACGAATACAAATAGTAAATAATCACTAAACTAGAGTTAAACTAAAATTGTACAATAAAATAGTCATTGATAATTAGGAAATAAGAATACTTGGGTTAATACTTGGGTATTAACACTACATGAGCCATGTAATATTTTGCAAGTATTTAATATAGGCAGTGATAGGTACTTTGTAACAACTGGAGATGGGTTATACATTCTGCAAACCTGCAAGTTTTTGTTATATATCTGGGGCGATAGTATTTGGATCATTGCCATTTACGAGCTCTTTTGCTCATTATAGGCTTAAGGGAGTGTTGCTCAACGGTTGCAATTGATCGTAAGTTGCAGTTGATCGGTACGCGCCAATCAAAATCATTGTTTCATGCGCGTCTTGTTACATGCGCACACCACGCGCGAATAAAACTGCAGGTTACAATGTGCAAAGTTGCAGTTGATTTGCAGTTGATTTTGAACAACATCCCCTAAGTCACACATTTGTGACTATTGAACGTATCCCAAGCGTACGAGATATTTGAAAAGCGCAACCTGAACGCAGGGATCGAGGCGCTTTGCTGGCCTATGCGTGTCCGTGGAATTCAAACCAAACGAATACAACGTTGGTCTAGCGGTCACGTATTCGGTGTTAAATCACTTTAAAAGAAACCTCTTTCGCAGAAACTAAATTTAACGACAGTTATGAACGGGACAAGTGATCATGAAAGTAGACTTCCCAACTGTTTTAGAAATCCACCTCGAAGGCTACAATTCCTTGAACAGGAACCAGTTCAACCGACTTAAGTCATTTGAATTTCAGGAGACCTTGAAGCGCCCGTAACCGGCTTTAGAAACTAGCTTAGTGGAAGATGCTTTGGAAAACTAGTCTAATCAGGCAAGCATTACCCTAATTGATTTGAAAATGTTTCTGTGCGTCTTATATGTAATGGGGGGGGGGGGGGGTAAAGTGTACATGCTGAATTCTCCCCACCAACTATAGGCGATACAAAGTGATATTGATCGATACCTCCAGTATCGAACCTCTGGAGCAGGGAAGCATACTTCCGGTACATGTGATACATGCACAGGTCACAGCTCTCATCAATGGATATTTATCAATTTTTCTCCTTTTCGTGTCGTCCGATGTGCACTCTGCTAGCTGCCTCACAGAAAAACACCATAATATAATAAAACGTAATATGTGAAGAGAATTAACCCCAAACTTCAGCTGAAAAAATATTTATGAGCGTTTAAAACGATGCTATGGAGTCGGCGAAACAAAGTCCCATACAAATACACGCGAGAAGAACCGGAAACGGAAGTGACCGTCTCGGCTCCACTTAATTATTTTCTCTAACAATTGTTGACGCCCTCATCGGCTTCGAATTTACAGCAATAGTCGGTGGGGAGAATTGATAGATCATACTTTTGAACGGGGTCTTGATAGAATTAGTGATCACACAATCATAATGTATATCAATACGACTTGCCATACGATCAGTACACTCGTCCAGTTGAGGACTCTGTAGTCTTATAGCACCCACCTCTGCAAATTCTCTTACACTGAACACACGGGGACTGCACAGCACTCAACCACAGAGTCCTTATAAATAACCCATTGATCTGTGTCACCCTCTGATCGCGCAATGACTCTGTGACGTTGTATGCAGCTATGCAGCCCCTGTGTGTTCAGTGTAGGTCAGAACACACAGTCCTCAACTGGACTATCAGTACACCTGTGTCAGCCCACTCGTGATTCGACCGGATATCTAAGGGTGACATAATAGGTTGCACATCATGGTACCATATACCTTCACTCAGTCAAAACAATGAGTGATTAATCAAGGTGGGATAGTCGCTGTAATGATCACTGTAAACTTGTCAAACAAATAAAATGTACAAAATGTTGAACTTTCACTTTCGGGATACTTAATAACATTCTGAAAGAGTGGCCCAATTAAGTCCGTTACAAGAAATTTTGGAAAAGTAATATGGGCACTTCGCGACGAAAGTGACATGTCTGTTATCACAAAGGATTTAAGTAACTGTTAAATAATCTGAATTCGTTAAATTTTGATACGCATATACCTTACATTTATATGGAATTTTGATATTCAACAAGAAAGGGATAGAGCAATGTCAAATTTGTGCCTCTCGCCAAATGTAGGGTCGCCCACCACCATGACCACCTAAATTTGAAGAAAAAAAAATCAGGTACGATTAACAAAAACAAAAATGGATTTAACTTTAAATCTTAAAATGTACCATCTATCTATCATTTACATATCTATAACGTGTGCTGTATGAAAATAGAGCGATCTCATCGCAATAACTGACGTAATTTTTGCCCCTCTTTAAACCAGGTATTACATTTATCAGTGACACCAAAAAGTCCATTCGCTGGGCTCCGTAACATGAAAATTTCCATTAAATCGTACGATCTGAAGTCGACGTCAAAGCATTTACTGAAATTTGCGATTGATTGAAAACTCGGTTTATTTCACAGGCCCCTGGTATTGATTATACAAGAATGCAGATATGGTACTCTCTGTTTTTAGAGCTATAGAAATAATCTATATTATTATTATTACACAGTACATCCGCGTTTCCCTTTGTATTTCAAAGCCATTGTGAACGATTGACTACAGATTCATCCAATTTGTCCACAATCTTTGTTTCTTGGGTTCATAGTGATGATCAATTAACTTCGTATTGATACTTGGTACGGGCTGGCACAAAGGAAGTATGATATGAAGTCCAAAGGCTATATATGCAGTGACTAAATTAAATGTTGTCAGTAGCTTTTTGAGCTGTCTTCGGAGAACTTCTGGAACTGTACAGGCGCTGGCAGATCTATTTCAATATGAGGATGAAAGTGGTTCTCCTCGTCACCATTTTGGCTACTATTGCCTTGTCAGGTAAGGAGATTTAGATATGAATTTAAGTGCTTATTTTCATTAAAAAATATCAGCCGTAGTTAATTTTGCAGTGCTTGTCAGGCCTCAATCTTTAACATACAATAGCTCGCACCGAGTAAGATTAATTTGCAACAATACGTTGGGAGACGCTCGATTAATGCTAACGTTTGGCTTGCACTCGACATGCTCGATGTACCTAAGACTGTGCTTGTGTTTGTTATTTCCTTATTTGTTTGCACAGAGACCGTTAAAGAATTGATTTAGGGTTGGATTATCTATTGAATAATAACGCAAAAGTTTAATGAGACATTTAGAATGGCACTAAAAAACGGTATAGTTACATGAGTTTTGACAGACATACGGAGCAACGGAAATATGATAACGGTGCAATCTATTGTAAAATTGGTAGTTTTCCTTTGTGAATAGTGCTGAAAGAATTTGTTATGGCCTTTTCAATATTGTTTCTGCCTATTCAAGATAGGGCCAATTGGAGAAAAATTTCGATCAATCAAGAAGTCAGGTCTAACTAAAAAGTCGGACCAAAATATTGTTTCGAAAATCCCCCACTCAGTTTCTGAAACACTTCTCTCGTAATATCTTGAATTGAAATATCCATCTAATTATTAATTGTAGTCGGGGACAATCTCAATTAGATTGAATGTTGGGTCGTTATAGTATATAACTTTATTCAATTAAATGTTCAGTCCAATTTTGTATTTATCCTTACAACATTACAACATCTAGGATTGATTTTAATCCAAGGGATCAAATGTTGATAAAATCGTGCATTTAGATATATCCATTAAAACACAAATGGGACATTTTATTTTTAGAGGAGTAATTCTGACATAGAAATGAATATGGCATCAAAATTGATTAGAAATTACATTTTCTGTCAGACGGAAATGTTTACATTCCACTTACGTTTGCAAATTATGTGTGTTTGTTCTTTTGTTTATTGACTGATTGAGTTGGATTTGTGTATTTATATGTTCTATGCCTATATATCTTTTGGTGAATCAAAAGAATTTGAGATAGATTCAGATTTCATGATATATAATTATTTGTATATCTAAAAATGACCTCCACCCCCCCCCCCCAAAAAAAAAAAAGCTACTACATTGTAAATTACACTTTTACACTTTTATGAGCTATGGAGACTGTGTGACAATCTCAGGGTGTTTAGTAAAAGATTGTTGCAGCGACAATTCACTCAGCGCCGACTAATCAAATAATATGATTGAATTTGACTTCATGAAACGCTCACCACACGTCCTCCTTCAGGCAGCAAAACAATGCAAAATCATCTTTTTAACGGGTTCAACCTCATAGATACATTTCAGGAATTCGACACTTTTTTTACATGCAGAATTAAAAGTTTATGGAGCCCGAACTTGACTATTACACACTTTAGAGATCCAAAGTCTTATGTAGTATCTGTTTTTGTCATCCCCTACAGCCAATGCACGCAGAGGCTCTTCCCGTCCTAGAGGTGGCAAGAATAGGGGTCCGCCAATGGGACGTGGAAGGTTTGANCCACGCAGTATCTTCGCCACCGTCTGCATAGCACGCTGCGTAACGTACGGCGTGCGCCACGTAGTGTTGTTCCACTGTGCCATGTATGAGGTGCGCCCAGGGTCCGAGCGCGTACATGGCTACGTCACTTCCGCCATGCGTTTCCTGGTCCAACGGCGCGATTGCGTCTTGAACGAACTCTGGTGAGTCTGTCGTGAAAAGAAGATTGGAAGAAAATGATATATGAAAGGTAAAACACAAGTCAAATCATATAAAAAGTATTCTAAGACCTACTTTTGATAATCATCTGTCTTTTAATTTCTGCATAGAAGAACTTAGTTTGCACACGTTCCATAAAATATCCGTCACCTTAGAGAGAAAAGAATTTTTATGACTAAAAGTATTTCTTGAATAAGCTAAGACAAAATTTAAATTATGGTGTAAAGGGTATCTGAGGCTAAAACACTAAGTAGTATAAACATAACAAACCATGACACTACAGATATTATTTTTTTTTAATTAAATGTTTCTCGTGATATATCAAAGGACAATTTAAAAGACGATTAGCTACACACGAATAAGCAATTAAGACGTGAACACGATGAACGCTCGCACTTAAAAAGGCCGGACGGAGCCTAACGTAGATTTAGGCTCCGCGTGCGTCGAACGTAAACAAGCCGGTCTTTTTTGCTTCTATGCCCTTTACTTGAAAAATGATGGATAAAGTTATTTTGGGATTGATTTTATGAGCTTCAGTAAGATACAAACTATATATATGAATATACATTTGTTTTTATTCTCAGAAACCCTTTATAAATTCTTAAAGGAACATTCTGAGGTTCCAAATATACAATATACGGAAAATTACTAATCAAAACACCTTTTCCCCCTTGAGAATTATATATTGAGCACACAGAAATCAATTAAGAAACAAGTTGCAACGAATACCTAGGTCTGAATTGTAATGGTTAGGCCGCTGGCCGGTCTGCTGGTAGCTCTCTTGTACCTTAATGCCCCCGGGACCGTTGGCGTAGGAAAGGGTGAGGTAGGGTAAATTGTCGAATCCATTGGTTCGATTGTCAATGCCTACAAATGCGAAAGTGTGGGACGAAAAACAAATGGGATCACTGTAAAAGAGAAAACAGGGTGTCGTTTTTTTCATATCGTTACAAATATACGACGTAAAAATAAAAACGTGTCAAGCAATACCGCTGATAAATCAAATCTTTTTTTTTAATCTTACGTGGAATGCTTTTAACACCATAATTTGTTTAAAATAACATCGTTGGAATCAGGTTCATATTCACCACTAGTAATTTCAAACGCTTTTCTTGTGTTGCATACTGAGCAACAAAGAAAGGAGTCAAGGATTAATGGGCTAGTTTATACGGACGCCCATGGTTCACTTTCAATTGCATAAGCGCTTTATTGACGGAGAATTTATTGATGATCAATGTCCTCCGGGTACTACCAAAGTCCTTTGTTGACAGGACTCTAGTAGGGAATGTGGGCCTCTACGCAGGATAACCCACATTGTATTAGTCCAGCGACTAGCTTTTACTTCAAGCTAACATCAAGCTGGTCGCTGGGCAAACAAAATTCTGGCTAGACTTGCTGGAATAAGGTCATATTAGTCCACTTATGTTAGTTCAGCAAAATGGGACAGTCTCGGGCTCGGTTTTGTTTATCTGTTCCCAGGCGATGGGAATGAATGGGAATATGTGTAACTTGGAGCGCTCTCAACTCCACAGAGTCAGATGCACACATAAAGAATCATGTTGAGCCGTGTTAAATCGGGTTTTTATGTTACTGGGGCCTTACCAAATATCGGGTTTCCCCTTGAGGGCCGGTCACCTCCGAATGTCATCACATGGGCGTGGTCAGCGGTCACTATTATGAGAGTGTCCTCCTCACTGGTCAGTTCACGGGCTTTAGCGACTGCCTCGTGGAAAGCCAACGTATCATGCAGGGCCAAGTAAGCGTTTCCATCATGGTGGGCGTGGTCAATCCGTCCACCTTGTTAAAATATAACGAAATTAAATAATCAGGTCGGGAAAAATCGATAGTAAGTTTTGATGCACATAATATATAGTTCCCAAACGTTAACATTTTATCCATTTGTTCAAAAAATTACTTATAAAAATAACTCAATCATGACAATTTTCAACAATATTCCTGCCTCAAAGAAGTCAGATGCCTTGCGGGCGTTGTCAATCCGCCCGCCTGTTTTTCTTTGTTTTGCGACGAAAAGCCATTTCTTCGTCGATTTTAAACAAACTATGAACACACCCGAATTCTGTATCGAATAAGAGTACTATGTGAATAATTTCATTTCAGCTCGCAAAATCATTAAATATCTATAGCCTCACCCCATTCAAAACTGATTCATACGTTTAAACATCTGCAATACTAAAACGCCATTATACTCCGAATTTTATTAATACAGTAAAATTGGAAAGATGTCAAAATAATGTAAGTCCATTTTACATGAAATAATTTTTTTTAATGAATGTAAAAAAATACATAAATTCAGGTCATAAATACTCCATCCGTGTCCAGTTGAGACCATTTCCCCTTATTTCACAAAAGGGCATTATTGTATTGTATGATTTTTTTATTATTATTATCATTAACAACATTATTATTACCTTCATCATCATTGTCATCACCATTATCTTCATCATCGTTATCATCATTATCATTATCATTACCTTCAACCATAAGGAAGAATCCATCGTCGTCTTTGGAAAGTATTTCAATCGCCTTCTGCGTCATTTCAGCGATAGAGGGCTCACCAGCAGTGTCGTTAATTCTATGGACCTCATACTGCATGTGACTCGGCTCAAAGATTCCTACAAGACATAATTGATCAATGTCATACAAGGAAATATACAGTATTGTTATCCTTGAATAAATCAATCCCAATATTCAGTGATTCTAAAGAGATAGAATACAAAATGTATCCCTATACTTCTGCGTTATTTCAGCGAAAGAGGGCTCACCAGCAGTGTCGTTAATTCTACGGGCCTCAAACTGCATGTGACTGGGCTCAAAGACTCCTGTAAAATATATTTGATAATGGGGCAGTTACACTTAAAGTCTGATCCAAAATTGCCGTCAAACTGAATTATCTTACATTCGAAATTAGGTTCGAATGGTTGATTAGTATGTACTTTTAGCGGGAAGGACAAATAAACTGGACAGGACAGACAATTCCTATTTACGCCTTCGAATTAGCTTTGAGCATATCATCCGTGCTGACGTTGCTCTATAAAAAGAGTTGCATGAATACAAAGAAATCCCGACATAGCGCCAATTCAAAGAGCATTGTATCGAACAACGCGTTAATTCTATGGGACAAGTTTCAATGCATTGAGCCTTGATGCATCCAGCAGGATGGATTTGGCGCACTACAAGTCACATCTATTATTATTATTATTATTATTTGTAACTTAATTCGTGCATCTATACCCTCTGGCTCCCGTCACGTGAAAACACAGGCGATATAATATAAAGTAACTTCCCTGTTTATTTAGTGAACAGTTGTCAATACCTGGTATACATTTCGTTTGCAGAATAAGAGGGTAGATTAATTGTATCAGGGCGGTGATTCACTAAGTTACCAAAGAATTTAAGAACGAATTTACGCACGACTGGGCCCCGTAACATAAAGGTTTGCGATTAATTGCTAATCTGATAGCGATTGATATCAATCGTTAGTCTATGGCAAAACATGTACTAAAGTTTACAATCGATCGCTAAATCAAATAGCGATTAATCGCAAACCTTTATGTTATGGGGCCCTGGTCAGTTCATTGGCTGAACGATCAAGAATCTCACGCATATTACATTCGATAACGTTCGCCAGTCTTTCTTTAAGTCGTGCGTAACTTTAAGACCGATTTGGTGAAACCTGAATGCTAAACTCACCGAGTAGGTGATCAGTAGAAGCCGGATCAACCTGCTGGAAAGCTGTCTGGTTCCAAACATATCGTGCAGCCGACCCTTCCTTTCCCGAGAGCCATTGGTCTACGAGATTGATGCCGTCTGTTCGTCTGCCAGTCTTACCCTCCTCCCCATACTCTGGGTCCAGATCAGTGTTTGTTAGGAAACTGTTTCGCCCACCTCCAAGAATAACCTTTCAGGAAAATAAGGACAGCATACATTTAGACAAAAAATGGACAAGAACCCTCATTTTTTTTTCATTGTGGCTATACTCCGGGCCTAGAAGAGAAAACAGTTTCGTCCACTTCGAGAATTACGTGTCATGAAATTAAGCACAACACTCATTTAGAAACAGAAAATAAGAACAGGAAGCTTCATTTGGCGGCATGGTGTTCGTAAGGAAATCGTTTTCCATCGCTAAGAATAACTTGAAATGAAATTAAGGATATTTCACATTCATAGATTAAGAGTTTTAACTGCAACGGTTCTTTGGTCGACAAGATTGATGCCTGTCAGTTTGTTCGCCAGTCTTGCCCTCGTGCCCATACTCCGGGTCCGGTGTGGTGTTGGGAAGGAAACTGTTTCGACCACCACCAAGAACAACCTTTCAAAAAAGTTACGGTATAGCAGCATACGTTTCATTAAACTATGAGACACAAATCACACTGGAACCTTTCTTTAAATGTTGCCAAAACTCCTTGCCGGGCATGGAGTTTGGAGCTGTTTCAAAGCTGTTTCAACCACCTCCGATAACCTTCCATAATTGAAAATGAATGTTTTTCCCTTTACGGAGTTGTGAAGATCTGATCGGCTCTTCCCTTCGTCACTCTCCGGATCCGAAATGGCAGAGCTGATGGTGTACACATTCTCAAGCGCTCTCACGGGGATTACATATCTACAACTCTTTGTAAAACCTAAACGTCTTGTAGGTTCGCTTTAAAATTTGAAACGGATTTTTTTTGGTCAATTTGACGCAATTTCTTTGTAAGTGCATACTTTGATAAAACTGTTTCGTTCTATGAATTACCTTACTATAACAATACACCCTTCTTTGGCAATTTCTGGTGGAACGAAATCCACGCTGTTCCATCATCTCTTTCTCTTCATCAAAATACCTAAGGCCGATTTTTTTAAAAGTGAATACTCACTTTGATAAAACCATTTCGTTCCACGAGTTGTCTTGCTAAGTCAATGCAGCCTTCCTCGGCAACTTCTGGTTGCACTTGGCTATCGTATTCCCATCGTCTATGGGGTGTATGGGCATAGGTGGCTGCTGGGGTGGCATGTGTCAACCGCGTTGTGGTGACAATACCAGTCGCTTTACCTGTTGGGGATAAAATAACATAATGAACACATATCAAGCATTTACGTAAAATTAAGACGAACGCCAATTCAATGCTCCTTTGTAATGCTATTCAAATCGGAACCAGATTGTGATTGTTGTGTTCGCACAGTTCCATATACGGTGTACGGCTCTAATATCCATTACCAACTTTATTTTGAGGAAATAGTTTATATCATGTTAATGTTATTGAACAACGATTCATCGCTGTTAGAAGTATTTCCAACCAACTTGTGTTTCGCATAATATTATGTATATTTATTTCAATCACACTCTTATTACTATATATGATCATCGTCACCACCATAACAACTCCTTACGCGGATACTTTCCTTCGTCATCCTCCTCCTCTTCCTCCTCCTCCTCATCATCATATTCTTCTTCTTCTTCTTTTTCTTCTTCTTCATCATCATCATCATCATCATCATCATCATCATCATCATATTCTTCTTCTTCTCCTTCTTCTTCTTCATCATCACCAGCATCATCATCTCCTTCTTCTTCTTATTCTTCTTCTTCTTCTCCTTCTCCTTCTTCTTCTTCTTCTTCTTCTTCTTCTTCTTCTCCTTCTTCTTCTTCTTCTTCTTCTTCTTCTTCTTCTTCTTCTTCCTCTTCTTTTCATCGCTTTGCTCTCAAAATGTAACTTAAATTTTGTTGTATGATTAATGTCCTTCAATTTGTTAGACATTATGACATTGTGCATATATCATTATGGTTTGTGATTGAAATCTATATTGCTCTTCATTATCCTTTTACTTTGTAATTAAATTTTTTGATGACTCATTTATAAATAAAGTTTTATTTGAAAAGTCAAAGTCTTCTTCTCCTCCTTCTTCTTCTTCTTCTTCTTCTTCTTCTTCTTCTTCTTTTTCTTCTTCTTCAATCTTATTTATAGAAATCAATCAATTTGAATGTATTAACTTAAATATTTAGTTTTACCAATTTAAACTTGGCAAAAATAATTATGTACGAATACGCAACCGAAAGTGGGGTCCCTGGCTCACATGAACTCTTTACGGTGAAAACTGCATAGCGCCATCTGCAGTTATTAATTTTCATTTATTGTCGGTTGTGAAAATTCATTCACTCTAGCCATACTTTGTATCTATTTTGTACAGGAATTTTAAAGGATTTGTAACATTGCGGTTGTGTAGTTTTTGAAAATTCTTAAATCAAGATGGTTCATTATCTAATTTTATCAAGACAGATTGAACACCAACATATGGTTAAAATTAACTTAAGCTAAACATGCGCTGCAAAGATATCCATGAAAATTATTGCATGACGCATGATTCCAATAAAATGTGCCCATATGGAAGCATCATTTTACATTCTTGCTTGTTTGAACCACTAAACGTCGGTTTTGAAGCCCAATATTTTCCCAGCTTATTTCATATACACCATCAAACTATTCAGAGCACATTCAGGATCTAGTTGTTGAGATTTTTTTAATGGAAACAATGCTACGTACCTGATCGATTGGCATTCGCTAGGAGAGATTCTACCTGTGCCTGAGGTGCCCCCAACATAGCAGCACAGTCACCAAACTCAATGGTATCATCTACCCCTATGGTCCCCTCTCTCGCTTTCACCCCGCAAAGGAGCGCCGTGGCAGAAGGTGCAGAATCAGCAATTTGGAGATCAGTGTCATACGTCTGTACAAGATGATGAAATATGGAAATTGAAACAGAAAAATAACATTATTCCGTTCGCTTTTGAAGACGTATTCTAAAAGAAAATACCGAATGGGTTCAAGTTATGGGTTTCTGCTGGATATCCTCGATATCATTGCAAAAAGAAAGATAATCTTCAAAAGAAGTTCTTGTCAGAATGGGCTGAGGAGGAGCCAGTTGTGCTGGCAAAGCTCGCTTCCAATATGAAATGAATGTTAATAAATGACAATAATGTGTCATATCGGGGTTGTACTTTAGAAAGATGTTCGTAAGTTACGCACGACTCTACGAACGACTTGTGATCCTTACGTACACTCAATGATAGCCTACGTCTCTGTGTAGGCGCATAAGAAACATCGAGTCACCAGTCGCTCATTCAGTGTTGCAAACATCTACGAGTAGCTTTATTATGAAACAGGTGTGAGTTCATTTTCTTTTCGCACCAAAACCAGTGCCTCAGGAGACCCCAACATTGCAGCACAGTCACCAAAGTCAATGGTATCATCTACCGCTATGGTCCCCTCTCTCGCCTTCACCCCGCAGAGGAGTGCCGTGGCAGAAGGTGCAGAATCAGCAATTTGGAGATCCGTGTCATATGTCTGTATAATAAACACAAAGGTTAGATTCTTTTTAAAGTCACCCCCCCCCCCAAAAAAAAAAAAAAAACGAATAAAACCAGACAGGATCTGTGTCTCGCATTCACATCACGGAGTCCCACACCTGAGTTGTGTTTGATAAAACTGCTCTCTTTGATCATTAATTCGTACCTTGTTGTGCCATGTATCAACAATGCTTAACTATATCATTAGGGCATCATCTACCAAATCTAGCACGACACAGTTTTAGTGTTGTGTTTTGATTTGTCTAATCATTTTCGGATGTCCGGCATACCCATGGGAGAAAGAGTTTAGTGGGTGAAAGTCAGGGACATTGGTTGGAAGTAGGCGGGGAAGGATTGATGTAGAGTGGAAAAGGGAAAGAAGTGCCCTGGTCACACATTTCGTGTTCCTACACAAATACTGGCCTCACCATATCTGGTTTCAAATAAACTAAATCCATTTTGCACTCTGCAGAATACTCAGATGATTCGAACCCGCACCTTTCAGGATGTGGGATCGCTTGGTCAAAAGAACCCAACGCAGTATCTGATCGTGCCATGTTCCGACGGATAAATGCTGGCGAATTTAATTTAATCAAACAAGGACTCCGTAAGACACCCAGAGTATGTGTCAAAAGGTACAATATTGTACCCTTGTGTGCCTTTAATGCAGAGAGTGTATGCAAAACGGAAGGAATATTGCAGCTTTTCTTTTTTTTTTCCCGCGCATTACACCTCGTCGCCAAAGTTCGCACACTTTGTTCAATATTTTCATAGTTTTTCCTCAAGAACTTTGCGTTCGAAATGATTCGATAAAATGTTTCTATAAGTGTGGTATGATGCTGATATACTTGACGCCTAAAGACCCGGTCACATAGGACCCCGGAAGCATCAATATTCACCCGACTCTTTGTTAATTCACAGTTAGCTGCCTCAGAACAACGAGTCGGGGTGAATCGTGTTGCTTCCGGGGCCCTATGTGACCGGGGCCTAAGCTTATCAGTCGTCCGTGAACGAAATAACTTGAGGTGCAAAAATGGCAAACACTGTTTTTTTTTTAGTACACCAATACATATTGCCATCATAAAATCTCATTTCTGTTATAATCTTCCCGTTTTGTCTTTTATGATAATAATGATAATAATATACTATACTTATAAAGCGCATATCACATACAATGTCTCTATGCGCTGATTAAAGAGGGAAAAAACAAAGAGAGGAACAATAGTTATTAAGTACGTGTGCTCAGCAAAGAAATTATAATTGAACTCAACATTTGAAGGCTTTTTTAAATATAAATGTTTTTAGACGAGCCTTAAAATTATCAATGGTGTCTGAATTCTTGATATCATCTGGTAATTGATTCCAAAGTTCTGCTGTAGCTGCTTTGAAGGATATAGATCCATAGAATTTTGTGTTGATATGTGGAGGAACAAGAAGTGATTTTTGAGAAGATCTGAGGGTCCTGGTTGGTGTATAAGTAGTAAGTACTAATTCAATAAAGATACACAGGCGCTAATTCCCTTACACCGAGGAACGTTATAAGAAGAATTTTGAACTCAATGCGAGCATGTATAGGCAACCAGTGTAACTCTTGCAGTAGGTGTGTAATAGACTCATTTGAACGGGCTTTCATAACAAGACGAGCAGCAGAATTTTTTATTCTTTGGTTTCGATTAAGTTGAGTGGAAGGCAGATTATACAAAAAGAAAATTACAATTATCAATATGGCACATTACAAGACTGTGTCTTTCAGTCATCTTTCTATCAAGTGTTTGATGCTACTTTAGAGAACTGAAATAAAAGTACAATGATCATTTATATACAGGGTCAGATTTATTACTTTCCATCAACCTTATCAATTTTAACCCTAACATTTGGCAATTTGATTATCTACAGGTATTTCCGATTACGAAGATTTTAGATGAAAGTGATAGCTATCAGTGACAGGAAATATGTAAACCGCTAACACATCCTGAAAACTATGCCAACTGATAAACAGGGAAACTAATTTTTTATTAGTTAGAACATTTGCGAATCAATAACAACAAACGTTTACCCATCAAAAGTACAACTCTTACATGGTTAAGTTGTGGTCTAACGTAATCTTAAGTTTCGATACTGTGAAATAGTAAGAATAAGAGTTTTTAGAAAAAAAGTTAAAAGCCAAAACAAAACAACAACACAAAAAACACCACGTGAACACACAACATAAATTCAATGATATGCTATCCACGAAAGCATTTTTCGACAATAACGCATGCAGTTTCTTTTAGAATTGTCCTTTATTTTTCCTTTTCCTGTCGTTAAATTCCTTCAGAAAGTAATTTATCCACATTGTGATTTCCTCAACCCAGGTGAGGTGAATGGGTACCGGTAGGAAGAAATTCCTTGACTGCAGTGAGCGTCAAATGGTAGCCATGCTATATCCGGAGGATGATGCAAGAGAGTGCTTAGATAAATGTTGGAATAATTAGTTTTAAAAGATCCTCCCAATTTCTGGGCATAAGTACCGTCAAACGAATTTTATCCACACTTGTTTATTTATTTATTTATTTATTTATTTATTTATTAAAACATATACCTACCATATATACAAGGTAAAAATTGGTTTTCATCTTGGTCCTGGAACAAAACGAATACAAATAGTAAATAATCACTAAACTAGAGTTAAACTAAAATTGTACAATAAAATAGTCATTGATAATTAGGAAATAAGAATACTTGGGTTAATACTTGGGTATTAACACTACATGAGCCATGTAATATTTTGCAAGTATTTAATATAGGCAG